>JACGAQ010003593.1:0-26931 GCA_014119065.1 Orius insidiosus
GAGAGAAAAAAACGGACGTTTTTATTTAGTTTGTTTAGGATTTGATTCTTCCGTCTCCCTTTTATCTGAAGACATATACGGCTGTTCGAATCGCCTTTTGGTTCTTACGATACAATGCATAAAAGCGATCCCTTCTTTTCAGCAGGTTCTTAAATTTTGTTTTCTGATCTAATCTAAATAATCTTAGTTGTCTACTCGAGATCAAGAAACGCTACTGGAAGAGGCCTGGAAGGATTTGTTCGTTTTAACTTTAGCTCAATGGTCTTTACCGATAGAACAAGGTTAGTTCGATAGCGATGGGGCCTGCAGTGACGTCATTGTACTCCATAGCAACAGCTCATTGCTTAAAATGACTCTTTGATATGGACACTAATTTCAATGACGTCATGAGTGATGTCTATAATGGGGACACTCTAATTCTGTCATTATAACCCACAGTTCAAGGTTTGCTCGTAGATGAGGGCGAAATCGCACACTAATTCCAATGACGTCATTATGGTCCATAGCAACAATCAAAAGCTGCCCGATGCTTTTCGATGAGGACGCCAAAACTATTTAGCAAGAATTCCTAGTTTTTAAGGTGCATCATAAGCACCATTGGATGTGTCCAATGGCATAAGAGCAAAATACGGCTAACCTCATTAATTGCTGTTGATAAGTAGTAATAATAGGTTTCTCATTACGTTTTAGAAAGACTTTTAGAGGGATGCGGGATTGACGACGCCTCTCTCCTCGAAGATCTTCGGAAGGACCTCCGTACGATCTCCTACGCTATCACGAAACTTACCCACCTCCGGGTCGA
Source organism: Orius insidiosus (assembly GCA_014119065.1). NCBI lineage: Eukaryota > Metazoa > Arthropoda > Insecta > Hemiptera > Anthocoridae > Orius > Orius insidiosus. The sequence goes on from JACGAQ010003593.1 coordinate 803, forward strand.
CACAGAATTCGCCTTCTTAAAAGCCCTCGTACTTTTTAATCCAGGTTGAACTATTTTTTTCGTGCTTTTATATTTGTTTAGAAAGTGTAAGAAAAGATGAAATCGAGGCGTTGCAAGAGCAGACACATCTAATGCTCAGTGAGTACTCCGGAGTCCGAACACCTAAGTTGGTCCTCGCACTTTTCAACCTCTCAAGAACTTCGAAACGTCCTTCTTTTATTCTTCAGGCGAAACTCCAAAGTCACACTCGACACTCTCATTACTTCCAAATAAAAATTTTAATAAAACAGTTTTTATTTCATTAAGTCGAAACCTTCACCATAGCATAAATTGTAAAGTCAAAAAGCTTACCAAGCAACGTATGTAGCTCCTCATTATATTAATAGAACACGCCACTGATTGGCGTCCTGAAGAAACTCGTCTCAAGAGGGTCTGAAACCTCCCTAATCATTCACGTTTTATTATTATTTTTTATGTGTTATAATACTTGCAACATACATTTAAAAATTTAAATGACTAAAAAAAATCCTTTCTGATATGTCGGTTTTTAAATTTATTTTACTCTTATTTATAATTTTTCTTTCTTTAAGCTCTAATCTTGGATGTGTATACTAACTCTGGATTGCTTGTTAAGCGCATTCTATCGGCCGTCCATGAAACTGTTTCAATTATGTCGTTTTTACATCAGGTGTATTAACATTAAGGATATAAAAAAAATTCCCGACAAGCGATCCAGATTTTGTAAGATACATCGACGGCTCTAATTAAAAACTACACAATATAAATGTAAAATAAAACTACTCTGTATATAAATTCTACAAATATCAACATTTATTTTTTGTAAATATTTTTTTTTAAATTAACAAAATCAGAAAACAAAATTTTTTTAAACAATTGACTCTGTGCGCCACGTGTTTTTTGGACGGGTGGCGTTCATATACATTATTAACACTTTTTTCTAAACATTTTTGGCACAGTTTTTTTTAAATTTAATTAATAGAAATAAAAGAAAAAGAAGAGGAAAACGAAAGGTAGAGAAGCGTAAAGAAAAAAGGTTTAAATTCGATTTTTTTAATCGTATCGACAAATCGTGAAATACACAAAAATTTTTACACTTAAAGTGCGTACATTGAAATATTTAACAGAGTTGAGAAAAGGGTGATGAAGAGGCGGAGGAAACCCTAATCTTGTAGCCTGGGAGTCCCAGTCTACAAGAAAAAGGAGCCCGCCACCAAATACCTGACCCCATAAAAAGAGGAAGACAAAAAAAACTGGCTTCAGACATTTTTCTTCGGCTTCTACCATTTAAATTTGACCTGCAGCCATTAAAAGGAAGCTTAACTTTGGCCATCAACCTCCCTCGAACCAAACTCATTATAAAGCACGCCCTCAGACCAACCACGATTAAGCCCTTTAACCAATCAAGATCTAAATAGAATGGCCGCGATTGGACAAATTTAAATGCTTTCAACCAATAATTTGTTATCAGTTATCACTAATGCGAGGTCGATAAAAAAATAAAATAAAATAATAAAGTCTGATACTCGCCACTACTATTTTTTTAAATATATATTTTATAGGTACTTAAAAACCTCTATAAATTCTTAAAACCTCTAAAACTTCTCACATCGAATCGTGCGTTATATTTTTATGATTTTTTTCTTCATTTTTTAAATTGACTGTGCGTTTTTGTAAAAAAACAAAATTAAAAATGAAATAAATAAAATAAAAATAATCCTAAGTGCTATGAACACCAATAAGCCTACAATTTTTTTATTTCTCTGGAAAAAATTTTTTATAAGCTACACTACAGCTAAAGCTAAATATATGGATTAGATTTTTTTCATTAAAAAAAAACGAATTCCTAAAAAAAACTTTGGCCAAAAACAAAAATTTATGTCTGTCAAAAAAACCAAACCGCAGATACATCTTTTATTCCCCCGGAAAACAAAAAAACGCGGTTTTCTTTGACACAAGATTTGATCCCTTTTGTCCGAAAAAAAAGAAAAAAAATTGAGAGAGCGAGAGGAAAAAAAAATCTATCTAAACAGCCTTTTTGTACAAAATATTTAAAATATAAAAAAGTTTTCACTATATATTTATTTTTTTGTGAAAAGCAGGATTTTTAATGGAAAGAAAATTTAAGTTATTGATACCTCTTACGGTACCTTTTATTATCTAAATATGGGACCGCTAATTTTTTTTAACAGGGACGCCATTTATAAACAAAAAAAGTACCAATGTAAGTGGGATCACACTAACTCCTAATATTTACAAAGCGGTTTTTATGAAAGACGTTTCAATAAAATGATAACAACTCAAATACCCTGATATGCACAAAACAAAAAACGATTCCACAGCTCACACATTGGCACATTAATATATAATATATTTTTTTAAATATAAGTGATATGTCGGAACTAAAAGTTTTGGTCTAAAAAAGATGATAGAGAAAAGTCTTTTATTTGGGAAAATAAATTTTTTGATTGTCATAGGCGACCCCTTTTATATGGATTAGAAAGCTCAGAGAAATATGAAAAATAGAAAAAAGAGCTTTTGAGGTCAATTTATATAAATATTTTTTTTAATATATATATAATCTATTGTAAAGATTGTTTTTTTGATTATCCTTGTTCCCAAAATTTTATCCTACAGGAAGAGAAAAAAATAAATTAAATAAATAGGTAAATAAAAAGAGAAGAAAGGAAAAATAAAAATAAATAAAAATAAAAAAAATTGTTTATTTTTCAATTTTGAATGTGGAAAATTAAAGCTCAAAAATACTGTCGGAACGATATTTCTCTTACCCTGTTTTATTTTATAAAAAAAAAAAAAAGAAAGTGGAAGATACGAGATTCATTTAAAAAAAATTAAAACTAGGGTATGCTTAAAATAATAAAAAACTAAATTAATACTTAAATGTAGGCCCTAATATAGGCCTTAGTTAAAAATAGGCCTTCTTTTCGTATCGTTTCTTCATTAATCGTTGCGAAAGAAAACATAAAAACACCGGCTTATGATAAAATAAAATACAAAAAATTAAGTTAAAAAAAGAAGAAGTTTGGTCCGTTTTTTCAGGTTGTGTTTTTAGCGGACTGGCGACTGGATGTTCGATTTCGAAAACGAGACTCTCAGATGGTTCTGCTCGCTTAGCTGATGATTGTGCATTTTCTGAATAACAAAATGTTAATTTTTTACATTTAATCTTAAATAACTTACAATCAATGCTTCGATAGCGTCTTCAATAGAAGGAAGTTCAAGGAGGGCCATCTTTTTGTCTTTGCTGTAATAAAAAATAGTTTTCAGGTTCACCAACATCAAGTTGTTTAAAATACTTACGGGAAGAATTTGAATCCTTGTACAGTGAATCCATTTGATTCAAAAATAGTTTTTATATCCTCTTCTTCTATGTTTGGTCTGAAAAAAACAAAAACGAAAATTCTTTAAGTTTATGATCTACATAAATCGCGCTTTTTTTAAAATTTATTTTATGTGCAAGGAAACCCCTTAACCCTTCTGACGCGGATTCTCTGCGCTACTGGCGCAGCACTTCCCTCACTTCTTTGCATGTCGCTAGCGCCACGGGAAGCAAAGGTATAAAATATCTTAGAGAGGCTTCCCACTGGGCAACTACAGTCGCCTGCGGTCCAAGCGACATGCTCGCATGGCAAGTATAGTTGCCTGCGGTCTCGAAAGGGTTAAAGCAATTTCCATAGACTTTGGGCCCAGTCTACCTTCCCAGGATATGTTTTTCTAGAGGGTTTTTTCTCAGAAATGAAATAACCAAAATTCTTACGGGATGTTTGAAAGGTGGAGAGTCGAGGAGGGTGGGTAGATGTTCTGGTAGTTTTTCGATCCAGGCTTTTTGAACCTATGGAGATTCGAGGACGTGTAGTCTTTGGTGAGTCCTGCGTCCGGCTGTCCGTCTTTCGGCAACTGAACCGTCTGATGCTTAGAACATCACCCTCATCGCCTTCCCTTGAAGTTTCACTTTGTCCAAATGCATCATCGCTAAAAATTATGAATCCGTCAAATCTTTTTTTGTCACAATTTTTTAATTTACCTAAATTTGCCTGATGCGGTTCCGCCATCTGAATCAAAGCTGTATCCTTTTTATTGTACAGAATCTTCACACGTTGTACGTCTCCAAACTCCTAAATAAATAAAAAACATAAAAAGAAAAAAAAATAAAACATAAAATCTATAAAATGTTATTACGACACAAATTTTTATGCATCCTTTAAAAGGGTGTCATTTTCAATAATTAAAGGAAACACTCGTGCAAAAATAAAAAATAAATAATAAAAAAAAAAAATTAAAAGCGGATAAGTATGAAAAAAAAGGTTACATTAAAAAAAATATGTACAAACATAAAATGGTAGTTAATTAAAAAAAGCACCCAAATTGCTACAAATAGAGCATATAACATCAAATTAAAATAAAAAATAGAAAAAAAAAAATAAAAATAGGACGTACCAATAGCGTGAACAGCGCATCTGTTGTTATCGTCTAATCCAGAAAGAAGAAGAATTTAGAAGTTTGAATTTTTTTGTTTTGAGAGAGACAGGGCCGAAGTAGAGATGAGAAAGGAAAATAAAAAAGAAAAAAAAACACAAAAACAATGAGATTAGAAAATAAGAAGTAGCGAGTATTTTAGTCAGTGCCATCAGGATTACCAATTGGTAACCCTGGACACTTTTTTTTTTGAAAAACACAAAAAAACCATGTGGGGGAGCAAAATACCAAGCCAAATAATTCAAAAGTTAAATAAAGTTTAAATCCCCCACACTGATTAATGTAGAAGTTATAATGGATATTTTTATGTATGTCTAAAAGTAACTTTTAAAAATGGTTTTTCAAAAAATTGGTCAAGCTTGAATGTTCTAAGTCGAACATGAGAGAAATCTTAAGGTCAAAACTTCGTTGTGTAGACTGAGAACATATTTTTGAAAAGATTTTTGGCGTTTCTAAGGCTACACAATGAAGGATGTCTACACATACATTAAAACTTTCCCTAAATAGGTTAGATCTCGATATAAAATTAAATAGTAAATTTACCTCTTCGTTAAGATTGCTGACAAGTAGAACGCAAGTGGTTGTCGGCATTTGTCCTGGAAGTCTCATCGAGTTTTGTACCAAAGTAGCGCATTCGGCGGCAAAGTGAACCCGGCTGTCAAAGGGAGTCCTGTACACAGATCTAAAATAGAGATCAAATAATAAGGGAAAAGTGAGCAGATCAGAAATACTGATAAGAATGTATTTTACCTGCAACAGGTGAGCCGGAAGTGAAGGGGAGTGGGGAAGTGAGTCCATGAAGGGGTCCGAAAGGGCTTGGAGGGATGACGCCAGGAATCCGCGTGTCGAATCTCCTAGCAATCGGATTCGTAGCTCCAAGAAGTATCTGCGGAAGTAGCTGATCGCCAATGACCGGCTCGACACCTCCTTCCCCATTCGGAAGCGACGGGTTCGTAAAATCTCTCGATTTGTCATTATTGTACTTCACATTCAGTGAAGCCAATTTGGAAAACTCAATCCTCAAAATGAACCCAGAGTTGAAATATTTTGCCCATCGAGTTTCTAAAAAAAATAAATATAATTTTGTACTTTTATTCCCTCCTAATACTAACGAGTTTGGCAGTTTGTGCTGAGACCACATCTTGATACTGTACAAGTACTTGGAACGCATCTAAAAATGATATTATATTAAATTCTTATTTAAAAAAGTTGAACTTACTATTTTTGGTGAATGTGACAATTTTTAAGACCTTTCCATACAAGGAGAATATCTGAAAAAAAAGTTAAAAAAATTAGTTTTTGGTGCAGAATTTTTGCTTATTAGAATAATTTGAAGATTTGTGCGTTTTTTAAACAGTACCTAATGACGTATTGATCGATGACGTCATTTTCTGAAATCGCAAAAAGGGCTTCGAAAAAAAAAGCTTTGTTTTCCAGTAATAAAATAACAAGGGGGTAAAAATGAAAATTTGTGAAAGAAACAATACAAGGATTATACAGGCCACAAAAGGGTTTTTCATCCCCTGAGGGGTAATTACCAAAGAACAAGGAAAAAACATTTTTTCCTCCCGCCACTTTTTAAACACCCACCCAACTAACCCTTTTAAAATTTATAGCCTCGGCTATTATCATTAACTTTTACCAGCGAAAACTTTTCATATGAGTTTCCCTCATTTATGATCTTATCCATCATAAGGAAGAAGGGGAAAAAAATTATCTTCCCAAAAAATTTTGCCTATAGTATCTCAAAACGGCTACTTGGGACTACTAAAAATAAAGAAAGACGTTTTATAAGAAATTGAAATTCAGTTAATTTTGTCATTATTCAATTTTTAAAAAGAATTGGACATTTTTCAACACTGTATCCGGCGCCTATGAATCTTAAAAAAGAATAATGAGTAAAATCGTTTTTCCGATTTACGTTAAAGTTAAAAATAAAGAAGAGGGGATGAAAGATTAAAGAGGGACGGTGCCGTAAATAAGAATGGGAACCGAATAAATTATCGTAAACGAAGGTTTTTCCTCTCTTTCGAAGGTGTCTGAAATTCGGGTGCGCTCATGGGACAGGGGGGTTTTACCTCTTAAACTTTATCTACGGTCCGAAGGGGCATCAGTATCAATAAGAGGTTTCCCTATTTAGAAGGGAAGAGAGGAATTTACGGCTTCGGGACTCGAATCTTGAGAAAATTTGGATTATTAATGCGTTGTGATTGATGGTGTTGATGTTACTCGTGGGAAAAGGAATACACTAATTGACGGAAAGGCCCACAGGGAAATTCAAGATTTTCAAACTTTTATTTTAAATAATTTTTCAAAACATATCTTGAATACGTAATGGAGTCTAAATCTATAGTTCTAGGGATTTTCCGCGTGGTGCGCTGATTTTTAAGTTTTGTACCTGATGAAGTAGTTCGAGGGTGACAGGATAGTTGATGTGTTCGATGACCACTCTGAGAACGGTGGTTGGACCTCCTTGCGTCTCTTGATTTCCGACAAGAGCCTGAGCAGCTTGAAGGGCCGCTTGTGCCGAAGCGTTCTGAAAAAAACTTTTTAATCGTTGATTTTCAAACGGCAAAAAAAATATAAAAAAGGATAGAGGAGCCCTTTTAGAAAACTTTCCCTTTCAAGTTCTTTTCAAGAGAGGAGGGCGGAAAGCGTTTTATTAATTAACCTAAACAGTTTTTGTCCCGGGTCGCCTTTTCATTTTCCCCACTTAGAAAATTGTCTAATTTTCGAGAATCCACGTTTAAACCGACTTCAGTGTAGCCATTTGGGGGGGGGGGGTGAGAGAACTTCTGAAAAACAAGCCATTCAATAGAGGGGTCATTGGTAATTTTCAACTTTTCGATTTAAAAAGACTTTTAGGGGAAAAAATATGTTTAACAAGAGAACGCCCATCACTGTCGACAAAGTCAAAAAGTTTAATTTTCAAAAAGTTTTATTTGCGGAGGTTTAAAAGCGTTTTTTTGAGGTGACAACGCTTATAGGAAAGGCGGAAGGATAAACGTGAAAGGTCCATTAAAGTGGTCTTGTTCCCTTGATTTATTCAGGGTCCTGGATTATCCTAGGGATGAGTAAAAAGGTATTTTCTCCCTCCCTACAGTCTTGAAAATATCGAATATTAATATTGAAATTCATTTTTTTTATTCTGTGTGTGAAGGAAAAAAACAATAATCTATTGAGTACTGGGGATTTAAAAGCCTATGAAATATACGTACGCGGCGGTCGGAGGGCCCAAAGAGGCAGTTTAGATGAATGTATTACCCTCCCTAACAACCTCCCATGGGCGCCCCTTGATTTATACAACAACCCATTCGACCAAAAGTATATAATTAGACGTCAATTCAGTGTTGCCAAAATTCTGCGCCCCTCCGTGATTTCAAATTTTGTTTGGAACATAGTTTCAACAACGGTATAATTAATACAAATTCTTGGTACTAAAAAATGACGTCGCTCTTAATTTTGAAAAATCGTACGAAATGTTGCTAACTACAAAGTACAGTTTTTATTGTGGCCCTTCATAATAGGTATGTTCCAACCGCGGTTTCCAACCAGTAAGCAACTACTTGCGCACGCGCAGTACAGTTTGAGCCAGTTTGAGCGTTCCACGAACATCAAACTCCAACTCTGACTACGAGTCCGCTGTTCCTTCCCGGTTCCAATTACTTTCCAACTGGGTTTGTAACTGATCAGCAGTCAGCGTTGGAGAGCGTTACTGGGAGTTGGGGACATGCGCAGTGCGTTTGGGGTTTTCCCGCTTTTGTGCCAGGTTAACAGTACACGAAGTCTTCAAAGTTCGACTTGTGCTCATGGACTTGTGCTTTCAGATTCAGATTCAACACTTGTCTATTAAACGGTAAGTTTTATTTATTTCTTTTTGATTCCTTCCTTATGTTTAAGATTTGTTTTTCTTGTGCCGTAGTACGAATGGAAGAAGACAAAAATTCTTAGGGGCGTGGGGAACACGAAAAGTTTGTTGGACCTGTACCAGAAGTACAGGTCCAAGGTTGGGAGTTTAGCTATGAAAAACTTCAAAATGCTATGGTGTACGATTGCTAGCGAACTCTCAGAAATCACAGGCGTTAATATTACTCCCAACAATTGTGAGAATAGATGGAGGGTTTTGGAGAGAAATTATAAGAAATTCATCGACAACCGGAACCACCGGAGCTGGCTCCAAATTTTTCGAGTACTTGGAGGAGATGGAGAAAATTTTGGGGAAGAAAAAAACGTTAAAAATACGATAAAATACGATAAAAAAGAAAAAAATACGATATGACACAGACACAATCGACGAAGGAGTAAGGACAGCGTGGTTACCTTCCCATGCGCAGGCACTCTTATACGCTAGCACAGCCTGGTGTAATGTTCATGAAGTAGTAATTGGAAAACCGTTCCTACCACGCACAATCCCAAACCGATTTCTAACTAGTACATTGTCCGCGCATGCGGATTAAATATCACGTATCAGTTGCCAACTGATCACAAATTGTCGGATGGAACATACCTCATAATATTAAGGGGCAATATTGTCAACTATTTAGTATATCGTCGCGTTAGTTCTAACACCGGCTATCTCATTTTTCTAGGGTTTCAGGAGAGCCAAAATACGGATTAATTTCTCATTGGAATCAATGCATCACCTGTTGGCAAAATGTGAACTATGCGTTTTCTGTTGGTAATAGGGTTAACTATCAACGAAATTCGATTCTTCACAAAATTTACCATCAGAAACATTGCCGAACTCAAATTGATAAAAAATGAGATAGCCGGTGTTAGAACTAACGCGACGATATACAACTTAATGTACACATAATAATCGGTCAATTAAGTCTGTATTGACGTAATGAGGCCCCCCTCCGTAATTTGATTGGTTTAATATAATTTAAAACAATATGGCCAACCATAACATTAGCTTCTGTGCATCATGGATCTTTCGCTCATATAAATGCCAGGGAACGTGTTTTTAGTGAGAATAACCAGGAAAAAGTAAGATAGGTCAAGTAACTTAAAACATAACAATAAAAGAGTAATTTGGCGTTTAATTGTGCTTGGAGGGAGAAAAAGGAATCAATGCATCACCTGTTGGCTAAATCGTGAACTACGCGTTTTCTGTTGGTAATAGGGTTAAATACCAACTGAATTCGATTCTCCAGAAAATTTGCCATCAGAAACAATGCCAAACTCAAAATTGATAAAAAATGAGATAGCCGGAGAACTAACGCGACGATATACAACTTAATGTACACATAATAATCGGTCAATTAAATCTGTATTGATGTAATGAGGCCCCCCTCCGTAATTTGATTGGTTTAATATAATTTATAACAATGGCCAACCATCACATATTAGCTTCGTGCATCATGGATCTTTCGCTCATATAAATGCCAGGAACGTGTTTTTAGTGAGAATAACCAGGAAAAAAGTAAGATAGGTCAAGTAACTTCAAACATAACAATAAAAGAGTAATTTGGCGTTTTAATTGTGCTTGGAGGGAGAAAAATATTTTAAATAATTTTTTCCCCGTTATGAATGTAATTAAAACTCTTTAAATTAAGTCCAGGCGGAAAGCGGAAAAAGAAAATGGGGGAAAAGAGACGATGTGGAAAATCCTCTCGAATTTATTTATGCTTTTTTCCCAAGACAATGAATTTCCCATTTTGCGGATTCCCCCACCACCTAAACAAGGGCGCCTAGGGGGTTAAAAATTATAGCAGAACAGTACAAATGGGTCATTTAGAATAAGGGAGGTAAAAAAAATGGGAAGGGGTCAGTGGTTGGAGTGGGAGGAACCGGAAACACAATAGGTCATTGTTCGGGGGTAGAAAACGTTAAGGGGGGATTTCCGGGCACATGGTGGGGTTGAAAAAGGGGGAGGGGGGGCACTGAATTATGTAATAGCTCAGCTTTTCGCAAGGGAAGTTTGTATGTGTTGAAAGTGGGCTGGGGTTTGCTCGTGGAAAAAGCTAATTTTTGAGTGAATACAAAACGAGACTTGGCCTACTTTTGTCCCCCACCCCAACCAATGTCATTTTTTTGTAAAGCAAAAAAAATCCCTTGGGAAATATTTTTTGATCTTTAAACAAAAAATTGGGCTTTAACCATGCTTGGGGGAGCTTTTTAAATAAAATATTTACTTTTCATCTCCTACACGTTTTTTCAAGTTAGCATTTCGACATAGCTTTTTACGATCGCTCTTGCGGAGCGTCTCAAACTAAAGCTTTCCCGCCTTATTTAAAATAAGGTGTCCTCAACGTTTTCACGCAAGAAGGTGTTATCGATGTCACGAAAATTGATTAGGAGTTCGAGAACCTGCTATTGCTACCAACTGATTCAATTTTCCGATCCTTTATTAAGTTATTAGTTAATATGTTTTTGGTAACAGCGTCTGGAAGATTTTACGGGTATCTACAAGTAAAAACCTAACCTGAGCCGTGCGTGAAACGTACAGACCAAATGACGTCACAAACAACTCGTGACGTCATTTTGAGGTGAGAAGTCTACTTACGGCGTTGCTGTGGCTTTGATCGGTTTTCAGTTCTTTGTGGTTTGAGAATTGTACGTAGACGACTTTCGCTCGGAGCTGGGCGAAACACTGGGCGTAATATTGGACCATTGAGGCGGCCGAAAGCTCATCTCCCATCTCAAGGAACGCCTGTAAAAAGAAATATATAAAAAAATAAAAAATTATAGGAATTTTCGATAAAGAATTTATCGCGTGTAGGGGAAAAAGTTGGGCCGTTTTTCATCATAGCCTTTCATGGGATATACCATTCCTGGATTAAGAGTGTGTGTGCGCCGATACTGCATTCCCAAGGGGGATTTTTTTTTTCTATTTGTCCCCCTTTTCCTCATGAAGCAATGAAATCCAAGCGTAGGGAACTTGAAGGGCTCTCGACAGTTTACCCGTCTTTTGTATTGTTCGCAAAAAAAAATAGGCAAGAAAATATTTCACGTAAAAAATAAATGTGGAGAGAATTGTAGTAACGTTATTATTAAAAAAATTGAAATAGTAAAAATATTATTTTTAAGTTTAAAAATAAAAATTTTCTTATAAACTTTTTTTTCTATTTACTTTATTCATGAGATTTACCTCGAGAAAAAAAACGAAACCTCTCAGAGGATAAAGTTATAAGGAAAAAATCCACTTTTACACAGGGCGAGTTTTTCCCATGTAATCAAATGCGAAACAAGCCTTCGGTTTAGGATCCTCCCTCTCGTTTATATTTGCAGTGCCTCCATGATTTTTTTCCCTTCCCTCTGAGATTTTCCTTTATCGATTATTTTCGAGTTCAACAAGTTCTCTTGAAGCAACAAGTTACGTTTTGCCCTCTAATCCAATTAGCCCGCGACGCCACCTCAAAAGGGTTTTCAGATCCCCCCAGTCCTTTGCCATTTTCACCGACAAGTTTCAAGTCGACCGTAAATCCAGGATTTCAAACCATATTTACAAGTACAGGGTGGAAACACATTTGCGGTTTCGGAGGTGATCGGCTTTTTGATGTAAAATCGACGGGAAATCACTGTTTAACGAAGAAGATCAAAGTAGAAGCAAACATGAAAAATACACGTTGTTCAAACAGATTCTAAAACGTCTCAAAAATTAAGAAGGCCGAGAATATCTTTTGGTAGCTGAAAATTCACTCTTAGTACCCTTAATAGACACCAGGTGCAGTACAGAAACGTTTGATCAGAAGACATTAAAAAGATGGAAAAGGGGCGAGAAAGAGAATAGAACGGAATAAAACTAACGGGAGCTAATCAAGTGAGCAATTCTCTTTTCCTTCCAAGTTCTACCGGCCTTTTAATCCAGAGACAGCTCGTTTCAAGATTTATTTCCTCCTTCAATTAGTAGGGGAAAAAAGGAGTAGGAAAATGGTTATTTCCTGAAGGATTTTCAAGATTTAAAAAAAAAAAACTCCATTTTGTCCTTCGTTTGAGATATCCCATTATAAGTTTTGAATCGCCGTGATTTCGCTAATTATTTCTCCCTTTGAGGTGAGCGACAAGTTCTGGAAACTAGCGTTATCAGGAGGCTAACGAGAAACTTGTCCGAAATCCGGATGCCACTTCCTGAGATCCGAGATTGGCAATCGGGTATTCCTTCTCATCATCTCCCCCCCTCTTACAGCGCGTTTCCCATCATCCCTTTCGAGTGAGTATGCATTAGTGAAAAGTGAGTGTCTCGCGTTACAAGGACTCACAAAAGAGGCTTTTCTTTACCCTCTCAACCGACCCCCGCTTCTTTTTTCTCTTTTTATTTTCTTCGAACGATTCGAACTCCCGGAAATCTTTAGAAAACAGCTGACCCTAATGGTCACTCGTTGATTCTCCATTGAAAAAAAAAATTGGTTGCGAATTACCTTAAGGGATTTGAAGCTCAAATAAACGCCTTTGGACTAAGATTTAACCTCACCCTTTTCGATCATAGGAATCGAACACGGCCGCCTCTTTGAGCGACTACGCCTTTTGCAATCAGCCAAAACTTAAAAGAATATTTGGCCACACGCCCGCAAGACTTGAACTTCGATGTTTGATTACAGTTTCTTAATGATATCCTAAAATAAACTCGGCTTCCAAGAAATGAGGAAACCGATTGGTTTTTGTAATTCTAAAGGTTGTTGATACGTCATTGAAGTTCGCTCATGTATCAGGTATTTGGACAGGGGTGGGGAGGAAGACGTGTCGAATCAATCCTGGATTCCTCTTCCTCCGGCAAGCTTTTCCAAACAGCCATTAATACAAATCGTGCCCCCAGGTGCTTTCCTCGCGCCCTCCAAAACCCAAGTCACGTTTTCTCTACCCTTACCCGCCCAAACCCCATACCAATTTTCAATAGTTAATCCCACATCTAATGGATTAGTCTGGGGAAAAAGAATTAAGGTTTTAATTCGTCATACGTCGTCTTGAATAAGCTTTTTCGTGATATAAATAAAAGGTAAAAGGCAAAATGGGTTCGGTACATTGGGCACTCATTAAACCGCAAATCGATCCCTTTTTCAGAGTTCTGTCCCCTTTTGAGAGGAAGAGGATTTCCTTAATTTAGGGTTCCGTTTCGAAAACCTTTTTGCCAGAGAAGTCTCTTGTGATTAGTGAAGGATCTTAAGAGTTTACCTTCCCTCGTTATGGACAAATGAGTTTCGTTAGTTGGAATAGAAAAGGGATAAAAATATTTTTCCTTACCTGATTTTCCTTTGAGGACCAAAACGTTTGTGACGCGTCCGAAAGGGATTCCGAGGTGGACGATTTCCGCTTCGGTCACTTCGTTCGGAACGTTGCGGATGTGGATGACTCTGGAGGGCCTGTTCGGAGTTTTGTCCAATTTCGCCTGAAAAATAAATAATAAGTAGGAGATAACATTAAGATCAATAGAGTTAAAGGGCCACTGAATGATTAATCAAAAAGACGCTAGAGATCTCTAAACAAGTAAAAGGTGTGGCCAAAACGAGTTAAAGGCCTCTGAGCAAAGGGTGCCACTACATCTCCGATAAGACGCGTGGATTGTGTTAAACGCCACTAATTGGGGAAAGTCCAAATCAAAAGGCCTAACTGGTCCAAGATCGCGCTAGAAATCTCAGATAAGAGAAGCGTGGCCAAATTATGATAAAGGCCTCTGGTCAAAGGGCGCTGCTAAATAGTGTCAAAAGCCTTTGAGAGAACAAAAGGCTTATTAATCAGCTTGTTTGATGGAATAAAACCAAATTTGACGGTTCAGAAGATCACTGATTCATATTCAAAGACAGCAAAAGTCGAGATGGGAAATTGGCGTTTCCGGACTGGAATAAAAACATTTTTCCCCCATCGAACTAAAACCCGTATCCACAAAACGCCGAAAGGATTATTTTAACAATATTCCTCTAATTGGCCGACGGTAATAAAAGGTAGGGTATTACCACCTCACAAAGCCGCTTAAATTTGACCTCTTTATATACGAGGAAGGAGAATGAGAAAAAACGATGTGACGGGGAAAATTACGGTTTCGATCACGTTATCAAGTATGAATGGGGATTTCGAGGACTCTTTTAAATTTTATCCCCCATTGATCACCAAAAGTAATGGGAAAAAAAGAGAGAGAATCCCTTTTATTTCGGCCTAAAACGAACTCGAACTTTAAGACAAAAATTAAAAGAAACCACCCAAGGCTAAAGTTGAGAATGTTGAGGTAACTAAAAAAGATAAAAACTTGATAGCTAAAAAAAATCTGTAGTTCACCATAATGCGTTTCGGCATAATGCCGTTGAACATAAGCTCAAAATTTTGAGCATAATGCATTTCAACATAAGCGTTTCGCCATAAACTTTTTCAATAAATGCCGACATAAAAAAAGTGCAAGTCAGCATTTCAACATAAAGCGTTTCGCCATAAACGACTTTTTCAATACAATAAAAAAAAAAGTGCAAGTCATAACGCTTCTCACTTTAAACGCCTCTTTCGTTTTCGCCATAAAACTGTTTCTGTCGTTTGAGCATAATACATTTCACCATAAACTAGGGACAGCGAATGAGCAAGCCTATTGTCGCCGTTTAAAACCTTATAACTTACAGTTCACCATAAAAGCAATTCAACATAAAGCATCTCACAATAAAGAAAAGAAGCAGCCAATGGGATCAGCCTATCACTCAAGGGGTTAACTTTTTTCCTCTCGCGAGATGTGCGAATTGCATTATGGTAACTGTCAAGTTTTAAGGTTTTTGACGTTTCGCCACAATCGCGTTTTAAACAGCGAAAAAAGGCTTGTTCTTTGCTGTCCAGTTTATGGTGAGATGCATTATGCCCAAACGTCACAAACAGTTTTATGGCGAAACGACCAGTTCTTTAAAATGAAAGTTCCTTTCTGTTCAACTGCGTTATGTCGAAACTACAAGGGTATGGTGAGATGTATTGTGTTCAAATGCATTATGGTGAACGTTTTCGACTATTTTCTATATGTTGAGTAGCAGTTTGTTATGGTGAAAAAAATCGCGATTTTTGCTACTTTATGGTCAAATGCGCATTATGACGACATGTACACATCAAATTACAACAGTGGCACATAGAGGCATACGTTCACAATAGGACGGAATCGTCTACAAAATTCCCTCTATCGAAAAGTTATATCAAAGCTAATTTCGATATTTTATGTAGCTATTCATTTTCAGTTGTAATTAGGACTTAAAATCCCTCCTCTTCTCTTTCTACTTGATACTCCAATAAATTTGATTAAAATCTCGTACATAACATATTATCATCCTATTTATCCATATCGTGTACAGAGAAGGGTGGTTATAACGGGTGGTGAGGAAGCCGGGATGGGATTTAATTTCAATTTAATAACCGAATCGGAATTCAGAGGTATAATTAATTTACATGCTTGCTCTCAAATATAACAAAAGGTAAAATAGGTATTAAACTTTGATATTTGTCATATTTGTTACAGATTAGGATAAATTTTTAAATCAATTATTGATAGTGAAAACATAATTATTGCAAAAAATAAAATTTTACTTAAACTTTTTTAACGTTGCGAGTGAAGCACGCATTTTAGAAGTTACTCCACATAACTGCGCAGATTATCAAAAGCGCAAATTCACCTTATTAAGGAGATAACTCCATTTGCTCTTCGAAAACTATCAAAAGAGCAAATGAGGGCTTGATACAAACATTTGGCAACACTGTATCTCTCACTGTTTTCATAAAAGTGAATTTTTGTACCTAAATTCGTAAAAAAATGGGGGGATGGATTCTGAAGGGAAATTTCGGGTACGAGATAGCGGAACAATCCGATTTGCTCTTTTTAAAGCAAGAAACAGGGGAATCCCCCCCCCCCCTTTAACTTAACTCTAGATTCGAATTTTAGACCTAACGATTCTGAATCGGCGGTCACCAGAAGCGTAGGAGGCTGAATTGCGAAGTTATGGATGGGAGAGTTCACGTTCTAAAGGCGGTGTTGTATTCCCATCTCAAGGGATTGAGGAAATGGGTACAATGAGGTAGAGTCTACTTCTATTAAAAGGCCTAGGAATGGGGTCAAAAGTCTGAAAACTGAAAACGTAAGCCCCTAAAATAGCGCATTAACGATTTTTTCAATCGTGTATACAAAAAAAAAAGTAATTAATGAAATAAAATAACAGCGGATCCCTGGATAAAAGCGAACTGAAAATTCGTGATAATCCACCGGAGAACGTTTTTTTGGGTTTTGATCGATCGGATGCTCGGAATATGAAATGATATAATGGGGGGATGAACTGGTTGAAAGGGGGAGTTCAAATATACATGTGGGGTTTGGGGTGAGTAGACACAAAAGAACTGGCTTAATTACACTGTTTTTATTAAATCGTCATTAAACTTCAAAATACAACTTAATTTAACATCGGACACTCTTTACTGCACGCCTTGTAATCGAAAAACTCCCCAACCCCTCTCTTCTCACCTTCTCCAAAAACTCTCCCATCGTCCCTTTCGGCACTTCACTCTTATCTCTGACGCTCGCATGACGTCACTTCGACAACCCTACATCCTCTCGGCCATCCCCGTCATCCGTCCCGGATGAACCGTCGTCCTGGTGCCAGATTTTAATGTTTTCGGCTAGTCGTCGTGATCCTCGGGCCTTCGTCGCCGCCTACTTTCCTGACTTCGTAGCGATCTTTTCCCAAAATCTTGGAGATTTTGTAAGGACCCAAAATTTTCGTTTCGTTTTTGACTGAGTGACGAATTGGGTACGTTTAATAGCGACTAGATCGTTCACCTTGTATTTAGTAGCCTCTTTCTTCTTCTTGTTGTACGTGTGGATATTTTCTTCTTGAATTTTCGCGATTTGACGTTTTGCTTCTCGCGGAGTTCTTCCCGTTTCTCGGAATAAAAACGTGCGCATTCTTCTTCAATGATTTCTTTCAGTCTCAGTTCATCGGGCGAACGCATATCATTTCCTATCAGCAGTTTAAATGGTGTAGTACCGATCGATCGATATGACCCGTTTATTGCAGTCTGGACACGTTTTGACATGCTTGTACCAATGTTGAGGAGAGTCCAAAGAGTACTTGGTCAGAATGGGAATGATTACTTGGTTAACTCTTTCCACCTGGCCGTTTCCTCGAGGTACGCCGGTCGTAATGTGAATCAAGTCAATCTGTCGATCATTGCAAAATTTCTTAAAAACGTCGCTGGTGAAAGCTGATCCCTTGTCTGTAATGATTCGTCTTGGAAATCCGAATGTGGCAAATTGAAGTTCTAGCTTGTCTACTACTTCATTCGTCGTCGTACTCTTCGTTGGATATAACCATACAAACTTCGAAAAGGCGTCGGCAACCACAAATATGTTTGTACCCTTTTGCCGTACTTGTTAGAGGTCCTAGATGGTCTATGAAGCGTCTCTAAAGGTACATCGCCTTTGTCGATCGGGTGCAGTGTTCCTTCGATTTTACCTCTTCCTCTCCGTAAGAATGCAAGGTACACAATTCTTTATGATCTTCTCAATCTTTGATGTCATATTAGGGAAATAATATTCTCTCTCCAACAATTCTTTTGTCTTCTTAACTCCAATATGTCCCATTCATGAGCTTTCATGATGACTTCAGACTGCATACCTCTAGGGATAACAAGCCGTCGGTATTTGTTGTCGTCTTCATGGTAAAGCAGATCATTCGACATCACAAACGATTTATATGGTCCATACTTCAACAATTCAACAACTGCACGAGATTCGCTGTCATCATTCTGTAAGTTCTTAACTCGTTCCAGCAATTCCGTTCGAATTAGGTAAGCTGTAGGATTACGAAGCGCATCGCAATGAGCCATATTTTTTCCTGCTCTGTGTTCGATCGTAAAGTCGAATTCGTCCATCTTGAGTGCCCATCGTGCTATTTTCGGCGAAAGGTCCTTCTTTGTCAACGTAGTTTGCAATGCAGAGCAATCAGTCACAATATTAAATTTTAAGCCAAGCAGATATACACGGAATTTCGCGAGCGCTTTTACTATCGCTAGAAGTTCTAACTCGTAGCTCGACCGTTTCGATTCAGCTTCCGTCGTTTTTCATCGACATGTAATAAACTGGATGGAGTTTTGTTCCATTCTCGTCGTACTGAAGTAATATCGCTCCGTCCTTGAGAACATGCGTCTGTGTGCAATTCAGTCTTTGCTTCTGGGTCGTAAATTCGAAGTACAGGTGTAGTGCACAATAACTCTTTCAATTTTTCAAAGGCGTAAATCTGGGGATCCTGAAACTCGAAGTTAACTCCGTCCTTAGTCAAATCGGTTAGTGGCTTAGCAATCAAAGCGTAGTTTCTGACGTATTTACGAAAGTAGCCTGCAAGACCGAGAAAACTTTGTAAGGCTTTCTTCGTTTTCGGCATCGGAAAATTTCGTATGGCGTACGTTTTGGCATCGGAAGGTCGAATCGTATTATTAGAAAAACCAAATGACCAAGATAATCGATTTCAAAATGAAAGAACTTCGATTTGTTCCAATTAATCATCAATCCATATTCTTTGCATCGTGTTATAACTTTTTCCAATTTTTCCACCGCATCTTTTTCATCACGTCCGGGAATAATCGCGTCATCAACGTACAACATCATTGTACCATCAGCAATAAGATCATGAAAAATGCTGTTTATGAATCTCACAAAAGCCGCTGGAGAATTACAAAGGCCGAAAGGAGCTCGAAGAAACTCGTATTGCCCATCCGGTACTACGAATGATGTAAATTTTCGACTTTCCGTATCAAGTGGAACGTGAAAAAAACCGTTTTCAAGTCTAAAGTCGTGAATATGCGTGCTCCAAATAATCTATCGATTTGATCTTCTATCAGCGGAAGCGGGTAACTGTCTTTAACAATCTTTCTGTTAAGTCGTCGAAAATCCACACATAGTCTTGATCCACCGTCTTTCTTCTTCACCAGCACTATCGGGCTGGCATATTCCGATTGTGAGGGTTGAATAATGCCGTTGTCCAGCCATTCCTTAACAAGATCGTTGACTATCCCTCTTTCGATCGGGGCAAGTCGGCGTGGCGCTTGTCGTACTGGTACGTCGTCCGTAAGACATATTTTTAATTTTACTTCCGAAAATTTGGATGGAATCGGGTCGTAATTTTTATGCAAATCTGCAACAAAATTATTATAAGCTGGAAGGCCCACGTCAAGATCGGTATCTGTTCTATTAATCGAAAATATCTTCGGAACATCATAAATCTTTTTAATTGAAATAATCTTCGAATTTTGAAGTAATAGTTCGACATAATCGAGAAATTGTCGTCCCAAAATTAAATCGTAAGGTATGAGATTATCGTCTACGACATGGAAATCGAGCTGGTAGTCTTCATCTTTAATTTTAATCGTTTCAGTAAAACATCCATTAGTTTTAAATTCGTGAGATCCTATTCCATTAAACGTAATTTCATCATTTCTCAATTTAATGTTAATACGACGTAAGCATGATTGTCTAATTAGATTAATATCGGCTCCAGAATCAAGTAGACCATATAAGTCGGCATCTTGAAGCGTCAAAGGAGTAACGATAGGGGTTGAAAACGCGTCTGATCTTGCGTTCGGCGAAGGGCGGGCGGGCGGATGCATGGTTACCCTTTTCCTCGTAACGTTCACTCGTTCCGTGCCTTGTTTTCGTTTCGGACAATCTTTGCTTTTATGCCCGAAGTCGGAACAATTAAAACATCGTGGACCATTTTCTATGAATTTGCACGTATTACTTTCATGATTTCGGCCCCCGCAATTATAACATCTCTTCATATCGCTGCGCGACGTGGTGATACGAGTCGAGGAGGTTACTGTAGGGCTCGAGGTCACCGGTCCGATCGTTTGTTTCGGGCTTTTCATCGTTACTTTCGACAAACTTTTCATATTTTCGTACAGTTTTAATTTTTCCCTAAATTCTTTGCAAGTTTTTGCACCAAACAAAATCATTTTGTTTTCGGGACGATCGTCAATGTTTTCTATGACGTATTGAAAAACGCAGGAAATTTCGATATCGGCTTCTTTTGATATTTCTAACATTCTGTACAAAAATTCCGTCAAAGTTTCATTTGTTTTCGGTTTAAGTCGTTGCATTTTTTCGTGTACTATTTTTGACGACGAAATTGGGGCAAATTCGGTTATCAAAGCGGCCTGAAATTGTTTCCACGTCTTAAAAGGTCGTTCATAATTGATAAAACGGCGTGCCGAATTCGTTAACAAACGTCGTCCGTAAATAAGTTTTTGAACCTCCGAGAGTTCGCAAAGTTTTGCCATATCGTTAAAATTTTTCAGCCATTGTCGAACGCCCATCGCATCATCTTCACCCGAAAAGTTTTCTACACACGTTTCCATATCGCGAAATGCGATTAAATTTGGGTATCTACGGGAAACGCGCGCTTTTTGATCATCGTTATCATGCACGTCATAAAAATCATCATCATTATCATGCAAATCGTCATCATCATCATCGTCTCTATCATGCAAGTCGTCGTCATCATCGTCTCTATCATTTACATCGTCGTCGTTTTTAACATCGGAAACATGCGTTTCATCGTTAGGTTTTGACCTGCGGTCGTTGACCTTTTGTTTTCGTCGTAATTTTTCATCGTTAGCATCGGAATCTATTAAACGTTGAAGTAATTCAAGTTTCGTACCTGTGGTATCGAGATTTCGTTGTTGTAAGATTTCCCGAAGTCCCGCAGCCGTATAAAACTTATAGTCCAACGTCGCCATTTCGATGTATCCCTCGCCGCCAAACAAAATCCACAATTAACGAAAGCGGCCCCCAATTTTGTGGGGTTTGGGGTGAGTAGACACAAAAGAACTGGCTTAATTACACTGTTTTTATTAAAATCGTCATTAAACTTCAAAATACAACTTAATTTAACATCGGACACTCTTTACTGCACGCCTTGTAATCGAAAAAACTCCCCCGGCAACCCCTCTCTTCTCACCTTCTCCAAAAACTCTCCCATCGTCCCTTTCGGCACTTCACTCTTATCTCTGACGCTCGCATGACGTCACTTCGACAACCCTACATATTAGTTATTCCCTCGGTGCCAATATAGAAACAAGCGGAGTTTGAAAATTATAATGGAAACTGAATAAACGAATTGCTAGTTACAATAATATGAAAACAGGTCGAATTTTGAAAATACTAGCGCAAGTATTTATATCCATTAATTTATCGGGCAGGTCGGAAAATATTCTCACTTCATGGTCACATAACTGGCACTTAAAATAATAAGTAGATATTAACCCGTTTTTGAATTCTTTCGTGAAAGACATATGTGACCAATTACAGTCGAAAGGTCCAGGGTGAGAGCTGGCATTTTGAATTTGATCAAATAAGGACGGCACATTAAATATTCTTCTCCCCGTCAACTGCAAAGAAGAGGTAGAGGGAATAGCAGGAGAGGTAATTAAAGGAGGGGCGAAGAAAGACTCGGGGCTAAAGGAGGTGGAGAAGAAAAATTCGGGGCTAAAGGACCTGTCGGCGGAACAGTGATGGGGATGAAGGTGGAGGAGAACTTTCTGAATGGGTAGAGCAAGGGAAAAGAGTTGGCGCAATCTGGAACAATTTAAAGAGAGTGAGAAAAGAAAAACTAAAATAAACAAGAAAAAAAAAAGCCCTCATGACTTTTCGGAAGAATAAAATCCAACTTACCTTTTTACAGTGACGGTTTCCGTGAAATCTACGCTTCTTAGCTCTGGACGGGTAATATTTCTTGTCATTTTTAGCCATATTTATCGATATTTCACCACTTTCACAGATAAACAATTTCATACACAAACGTTGGCTACTTTCGAAAGGTTAGGTGTAAACAATAAACAATGGGTTTTAAACATTGCGCATGCGCAAAGCTTTGATGAGGGTTCTTGAAAAACCAAAGTTACAGACCGTTCACTCCGAGTTGGCGGAGTTTCTTAGAACTACGAGGCCCGTTCTGATTGGCTCGTTTTTTACCGCCATATTCATTTCATCCGTTTTTCGTATTTCTCGTTTCAAGGATATCAAAAACCCGTGGACCGATTTGCTTCAAATTTTGTACGTATTACTTTTAATTTATTCTTAAGAAGATGAATTAAAAAAATTTTTAAAAAATGAACAAAATTTTTAATTTTTTTTTTTTCGATTAATATTTTTAACACCAAAATAATCCTGTTTTTACGATATTTTTAGTTCATCCTGGAGGGAATTTAATGCTGTTTCTTTTGGTAAAATCTTATGAAAATCGGTTAATTATTTCTCGAGATATCCTTGAAACCGTGAATTCAGTGCCACGGCACGGCCCCTTAATTTGACGATTCATACCGTTTCTGCTTTCTGGAAATTCTATCCATACTGCTTGTACCGTATCATCCACAACGGTGACATGCCTTAAAGTGCCACAAGCACCATTCACAAGCCCTTGGTCTACTTCAAGGTTATACGTAATCATGTACTTAATGCCGATTTTAAAAATCACTTTGTTCGGCAGTCCTAGCAAATCACACAGTTGGCGGTTTTTAATCGACCTTTTAATATCGCTTTCCTGTTTTTTGGACAAATTTTTTCCTATAATGACGTCTTCTGCAAGCGATTCATACCCGACCCCAGGATGAGATCTGATTCTTTTCTCATTGTGCCTGTCGACTAAAACATTTTGGAATAGAGTCTTATGGCTGACTCAGGGACCGACTCCGGTGAGACTTTCCTGCTTTTAAGAACAGCTAATTCCTCATCATTCATCTCAATATTTCGAGCTATCTTATTTAAAACGAGTATAAACTCTTTTTCTCCTTTTTGACGCATTATTTCGTCTAGCTCGTAAAGAGAAAATTCTTCCCAAAGAGGATTTATAGCTTGAAAAACGCTTAATTCGTTTACATAAGGAGCCTCGAAGACTGGTTTATCCATCACAGGGGTAACTGATGTAAATCTCCGACTACTATAACGGAGACTCCTCCAAAGGTATCATTTTTACCCATTACTTGTCGAAGTCTAGTGTCTACACGTCCCAGAGCCCTTGATCCGACCATGGAAATCTCATCGATGATCAACAATTTCAAATCGATTAGTTTGCACCTCAAGGAATTCGCAACATCCTCACTTAAAGCAGGCATTGACCCACCGAACTTCGTCACGGGAAGAGAAAATGCCGTGTGCAAAGTTACTCCGCCAATAAGATGCGCCGCTTTTCCACTTGGTGCAGTAAGCAATACTTTCGGAGTATCGGTTTTGACACCAGGACGTTTTTCGTAGTAAGCTGTTAGAAGCTGAAACAGAACGCTTATAACAACGCTCTTCCCGACACCCGCTGCTCCAGATATAAAAAGCCTCAAAGGTTTGCTCTCTTTCTTGATTTCGGAGAATACATGCATCACGATTTCCCTTTGGCCATTGTTCCACATCCGTAAAGTTTTTAGAGTTTGTTCCCATTCGTTCTTTGCTGGAGTGACTATTCTCGTATTCCTTTCTGTGACCTTTCTTATTGGAAGTTGCACCGCCTTTCGGTTTACCAGCTTGCTCATCTATGTCAACTTCCATTCCAGAAGGAATTTTATCTGCGACAACGTCTTCGTATTCCGCTTCATCAAGTTCGGAGACGTTTGCCTGAGCGAACTCGAGCGCTTGTTCCATTTGCTCTTCTGTAATAACGTTGTATTTATTGCAATTTTTCCTTATTCTTTCAATATTTTCTTTATACAGCATTTCGCAGTTTTTTTTTTTCTACCTCTGCTACTTCATCTCTCCAAGGGAGAAATAGCAAGATCTGCTCTCTGTAGAAGTTATATTCGTCTTGGGTGATTTTGTAGTGTCTATACCTGAGGATTTTACGACGTTCGTAATTTTCATGTAGTTTTCCTTCGTCTTGCTCATCCTCATTAGACTCCGATTCGTTGCCCAGCGATACAGCTTTGGACTTTTTAGGCCGATAAGCTGTCGCGAAATCTGCCAGGCATTCATGGTCTCTGGCTCGTTCTCTTGCGGCGTAGTAATGTTCGGGAGAAATATTTCATCGCAGTCTTCAGGCAGAGCTGCCAAATCTTTCGGAGATTTGAGCATCCTAATTCTTTCATCCCTGGGGCAGGTGTTAACAAAAATACAGGCTCGACTGCACTTCGAAAGTTGCAAACCCATCACGTGATAAGCACCTTCCTGTGCAGACATCAAATTGGCATTTAAAAAAACGTTCGCTATTTTGCGTAGTTTGTCTCGTATGCCGAGCCCTTTAACATTGGCGTCTATTGCAGCCGTTCTCACAACAATTTGGACAGGCCCGCCTCTATTTTTGTAATGTAATTGACCATGTAAGAGGCGCAGCTGTATGGGTCTAGAACATACTGAATGTCCATGTTCGAGTTAAACAGGGTTAGAAGAGTTTTGTTGTAAGAGTTTATGGCTACTGAGAGTGAGTCCCTCTTTAGGAATACTCTTGTTTTGTCAATTTGAGAACGTATAGCCAAGATGTATTCCTCTTCTGACAAATCTAAATCATCGAGGATGGATTCGAATGAGACGTCAGTGCTCTTCATATAAAACCGTACATCTTATTTTTGATAGCTCTGCTGCTCTCTTTTACTTTATCGGTAAGTTGCCCCTCCTCCAAGGTTCCAGAATCATGGTCCTTGGCATTACGGGAATGGGATAATGAAACCTGCATACCTTTTTATTTTTGTTACCTTTGTAACAAGTATGCGTGTGCACGTGTCTTTGCATACTCAACAAAGGAAAAGTTTCGTCATATTTGCATGTCACATGCTTATCAATGAACGCGATACACTCTTCGTTTGAACTTTTATTGAAAACGGGAGCATTTCGACACCAAAGAAACATGTGCTCGTGAGGACTACCTCTTTGCTGGAATTCGACTTTTTGGTAACAGTCTTGAACGTAATTTTCACCAAAAGGACCTTCCGGGGAATTCAATAGCTTCATTAAATTGCTTATTTTGAAATCGAAATACCGAGCGCAGGTAACAGGATCGTCTCGAATTAGTTTAGTCTTGCTAAACGGATCCATTGCCAACAATTGCGTATCACTAAGTGCCTGATCGTACTTTGCCAGGTATAAAGACCTCAGAAGCTCCATCCAACTTGATTCCGCTGCTGAAACGGTGAAGAAAAAGGTTCACCCATTTGGCGAACCATAGATAAAAGTTCACCTTTTCTTTTCTCCCAATAACTAGGGCACTTCGAATATTATTTAGGACCCTGAACCCGGCATCATTTGCGATCGTGTCGTTAATAATTCTTTACTCCGGACGTCTTTTGCAGTAACGACGTTTGAAGAACCTGCTTTACTTTTTCTCATGCAAATTAACTTTGAGTTATTCGAAAAGAAGTTTTTAAAAACTGTTTTATTACTTTATACAAGTTTAACTTTTAATGTAATTATAAAATATCTAGGTAGACCGACATTGATACGTTCAAGAACTTGGGCAAGACTGAAGCTCCGGTCACATTGTCAGGGGGGTTTATAAGGCTTTTTGTCTGCTGATTAAGGTGATTCTGATGCTTTATTGGTTCCTTTATGGCTTCTGTGTATTTTGATAGGTAGTCTTATCGTGCAGAATTTATTTCGGGAGTCACGTTCCTTCCTGGAAGGCGCCCGGTTAAGGTCAATGTGGACGATTAATTACGCAGTAGCCTTGGAGTGTGACGGTAATTCCTCCCCTTCTAGAGGC
>JACGAQ010003594.1:0-26916 GCA_014119065.1 Orius insidiosus
GTCTATGCGCAGCTGGAATGCTTGTTGGACGTTTTTGTCTCATGGATCCAAAAGAAGGTAGTTGAGGACGTTTTGTTGGGCTCTCTCGCATACTTTGTGCGCGGGAGACTTCAACACCTTTGGGAACTTCGATTTCGCTTTGAGGAATCGGATCCGATTTGTAAACTTCGTAAAGTACCTTTGTCGACTCTAGGCCTTTGAAGAGCCTTTTCGTTTTTCTGCCCACGCATAAAGAAGCGATTCTTGTCAGAGTTGGATATTCCCTTTTCTTTTCTTCGATTGTTGGAGGGACTTGAGCAGGACGAATCGGAGATGAAATTCGATTCGGCATCAACTCTTGGGCTGTATGGGATGTTGTGTTTTCCAAAACGGGACGTGAAATTTCCGGTTTTTCGTGGTGGACTTGGTTTGGAACAGCCGTTCGGTATCGCAGGCGCCGGACGCGTCGGAACCGGCTTATTTGTATCGGAGTATACTAAAACCTTTAAACTGCCCTAAAAGCTCATTTCGAACTTCATTATCCTGCTTCGGCAAAAGTGTCGCCCTTGAATGATCGACATTCATTGGACCTGAAATCTCCAAAGGTTGATGATGCATTTCCTTGGTGATGAAGTTTCTTCTCGAACCTGCAGAAAAAAAAGCTATTTTACACACAAAAGCACTGTACACACAAAAAGCACATCAGGGGTTATAATCTAGCATTGATTAAATCCATTGCTTTTTTACTTGTAGTATAAACCAAACATGAATTTGAAATTTCAGGTTTAGATCGGAAACTATCAACTTTAGAAATTTTTCTTCCAGGATTAGGGACTGAATAAATCTCTTGACATTTTTTATCATTGGGGATTTTCGTACGTACATGACTGGGCGAGGGCGTTTTCCAAAAACTTTGTTTCTTTTCATATAATAGACGAAAAACGATGCCAACGCAATCGCTGGGACGATACCAAGGAATATGTAGAAAGCATTTATGACTTCACGACGAGCTAAAAATTTAAAAATAAATTAGATGTCTTATTATTTTGTTTCATATTAAGTCTATCAGCCTACAATTGCGCTCTGCCAAATTATTAAAAAACTATTTTAGCATAAAGCTAAGATTAAAAACGCAGCTAAATATCTACGCCTTACGTTTTATTCGGCAGCGCACAGGTTTTGGCCCTTAACAAAATGTCGTTAATGAATATTTTGGAGATATGATAGATATTTACCATTTGGTTGAGATGCTGGCCACTGTCTTCAGAGCCACCTGTTCCTGGATCTTGGCAGTGAGGAGGTGCGTAACCAGGATTACAATGACAATGGCCAAGACTATTGCAGACGCCATTGTTGTTGCAGTTATTATGGCATGATGTTCCTGCTGTTAATGAATCTACAGGGAGACATTTTTGTCCCACACACATCTTAAAATTAATTTAGATTTTTCCTATTATTTTTACTTTTCCTTCGGCGCATTTCGCACCATCAGGAGCTAATCCTGGATCAACTTCGTTAATTCCAAGGTCTACTATGGCCGTCCGACAAGGTATGACGCTAGTCCCCGAATTTATAAATGGCTTAAAATTGAAACAGATTCCATCCCAAATTCAGACGTTCATTGAGATGCATGCAATGCAGCATACCACAAAGATGTGTCTAAAAAGAAAAGTTACATTTTGATTTGACACATTAAGATATCTTACTCGTCATAGCTTTGATGTATGATTGATTCAATCTGTTGTAACCACAGTTTCCGTGACGAGAACCTTTAGTGTTGAAATGATAGCATCGGAAATTTGAAGATTTGCCACTTGGTCCCCACAATAGTTTACACTGATCTGTGTGACTTCTGCATTCACCTTTATAACAAAATGCTTTCCCAAAAGAGCATGTCTCTCCATCCATCTTATATACATCACTTGGACAATATTCTGATTCACCAGTACAATATTCAGGAAGATCACATTCATGATCTGCAGTTCTGCACATGTTCCTGCTGTCTTAGGATGGCATGTGCTTAAATCGCAGCATTCTCCTGTGGCGCAGGAAGCGTTAGAATGCAGCATACATGTTGAAGCGTTACAACATGGGTTTGTACAGCGATCTTTAAGTCCGCAGTCGCATTGCTCGCAACAACCGTTACCGCAAACGGGCTATCGAATAAACTTTCAGGCCTGTTTCTTAAACAGTAATCCATCCCATGTTCAAATGCGTTGGCTAAATAACGTAAACTGCAGGAACTCCAGTGTGTCGGGCAGGAAGTACTCGATGAAGCAGCCATAATACAACGATCATCAGGACAATCACATGATTTTGTGTCATGCTCCATCCCAAAATTGTGTCCCATCTCATGCGCAACTGGTAGCCACTAATCCAGCTACACTATGATCCATCGAAACACCTCCGCTGAACTCATACGTACATATCGGACCTTTCAGCGCTTTACCGACGACTCCTCCTTCAAACTGACTCTCCTAAAGAACAAAATTAACCCACATCAAAACCAATAGAAAAGCACTTACGTTAAAAGTTTGTTATCATTCGGATGCTCTTTGACAAGTTTGCCTCTTCGATAATGAAGAAAGTTCGTTAGTGTAGTATCCCCTTTTGATGAGTTCAATCTCATCCAATTCAGTCCAAACAACGACTCCAACAAGTGCAATGAATATATTTAATGGCATATAAGCTGAAAATTTTACAATAAACAAAGTTTAATAACGTTTTACTCACAGAATTTATTATATTTGCTAAATCTTTAGTATGAGCGTGGACAGTGTCTAAATTTTTATTCATCCCTTCATAAAGTTTATTGTCAACGACTAAAACTAATTCAACATATCTCGACCTTTTATTTGCATTATAAGGACCTCGAATCAACTGCGGGGTTCTTTTAACCTAAAAAACAAAAAAAATTAATTAAAAAAACGGCTTTTGCTAATTTTGATAAACCACAGACTGCTGGAATTTTTAAATTATTCAATTAAAAAATCCTTCGACAGACCGCAAAATGGAACCCCGGACCTCAGGGTTGATGAGGCGCTCCGGGTACGAAGGGCGAACTCAACATCGGACAATTTTTTTTTTTTCATTTTCAGATTCTAGACCTCTTGGTGAATACACCCATATTTTTTTATGAGTTCGCCCTTTTTTCCCCTTTAATACGTAAAAACCGATATGCGGCAAAGCTCTAACTGCGATATCCGAGCGGGTACGAAGGGCGAACTCCACATCCTAGTCCACAACCCCCACTTTTCCCATTCAGGGCATGATCTGTTGAGTTCGCCCGTAACATAAAACTTTAAAATGCGAATATCTCGAAACTACGTTTTGTTGAGTTCGCCCTTCGTACCCGGAGCGCCTCATATTTTCTCACAGCCACGAAGAGCAATAAATATAATAAAATAAACTACATACTCGGTTTATATGATGAGATCGCTCATATGAGTCTAAAAAGTCGTAAGGAGTTCCTTCATAGCCTGAAATAAAATTCCTCATAAAATTTTCAGGTATTCATTGATTTTATGCACGGTATTCCTTTCAGAAGAAAAAAATATTCCAAGCTCTTTTATAATAGAGAAAAGAGAGAAAAAGGATGCCGTTCATGGCGATTGGGGAATAAGGGAAAGATAACGTTCGCCGATGTTTCGCGTGAAATCAACTTCATGGGTAAATATCGCGATTCATAAAACCCAAGTGTTAAAGAGAAATCGCGTGATAGTAATCAACCCCTTTCCTCTATAATTTTCTCAATGAACGTAGAATTTAATCGCAATTTTATCAAGTTCTAAGGAAAAGAGAATATTTAAAAATTTTATCATAAAGATAATTTTAATTAATTTAAAAAAGATTACTTTTTTATGAAGGAAAAAATGTTTAATTTTTAAGAACTCGAGTTTTTAGAGAGGAAAAACATTTCTATTCAATTATTTATATATATAATAAAAAAAGTTGGGGTACGTTGGACAAAAAACAAATAAAATCTCCGACCCTCTTTCACCCCCATTTGAATAAAACATATTCCAATGACCGTCGTCAGTTTAACACTTGAAAAGAACGTTTTTTTTTTTTTTGAGAAAAGGAGTTATTAAAAGAGCAAAATTCGAGAGAAAAAAACAAGTTTGATGTATAAATTTTTTTATTTTCAATTTAATATTTACAAGTGGACGAGCATATTTACCGCAGGTGTGGTTCGCCGTCAAATCTTCATGTTCGTATATTAAATGTTCGCCGGATATTTCGCCCTTGTTGCCCGGCGATTTTTCAATATACCTGGCACTCCTCCCGTCATGGATCATCCCCCTGAAATTTACGATATTAGAAAATGGTATTTAATGATATAAGGGTGGGGTAGCAAAGCCCTTAGATTAAGGTTAATTCTCCTCAAATGATTCGTTAATGGCTAACTAGGATACAATCAGAGATATTGCGAATAACACGTTTTTTTAAATTATGTAATTATTAATCAAAGATGTTTAATACCTGATTCCATCACATGTGGAAACCGCAGCCCAAGATGACGGCAGACCACGAATTTGGCCATGGTAGTGGCAAAGTTCAACCTCCTAAAAATAAAAGTTGATTTATGAAAAATACAAACATGTACATTTAAATTATTAAAGTTATTAATTTACTATCGAACAATTAACCAATAGAGGAAGAAATGACTGTGATAACGGGTATCTCACGCGTTCGGCTTAAAAGCTCAGGTGAGCTATTCCCTCTATCACAATCATCTCTATCTTTTCACTGTGAACCTATCTCCGAGAGATTTAGTGAACAGCGGGAAGGAAACAAACCGTCTCCCTAAAGCTCACCGCCGCCACCAAGAGATAGAGCCACTCACCACCTCATTATTGGTTTTTAATTTTTAGACAGATTTGCTGCCAAGGCATTACTTTTACATTTACATTAATTATTGCGTCTGTATTCCTAAGTTATTGATTTACATCAAATTAATAATAGAGGAAGAAATGACTGTGATAACGGGTATCTCACGACGCGTTTCGGCTTAAAAAGCCTCTTCAGGTGAGCTATTCCCTCTATCACAATCATCTATCTTTTCACTGTGAACCTATCTCCGAGAGATTTAGTGGACAGCGGAAGATAGAGATGATTGTGATAGAGGAATAGCTCACCTGAAGAGGCTTTTTAAGCCGAAACGCGTCGTGAGATACCCGTTATCACAGTCATTCTTCCTCTTATTGGTTAATTGTTTGATAGTAAAATACATAACATGGTTTATTATTTGCTGAAATCGATCTCGGACCTCATCAAATGTCTAAAATTCTACTAGTTGACAGTTTTTTGGAAATCAAAACACGGAAAAAGAGTAAATTCTGCGAAATTCGAGCTATTGAAAACGGACGAAATTGGCAATAAAAGAAACCCATACATTTCATTCTGGAAAAGTCATTAGGTGGGCATTGTGCAGAAACTAAATAGACCCGAGAGTATCAAAGGCTGTGTTATTGGAGAAAACTAGTTTTTGACATTGTTTATAGTTTTCACATAATAATTTTTCAAGTTTGAAAATAGTTTCTTTTTCCTCCAAAAAGTTTATCGATAAGAAGAAGTCGTAATTTTGAACTTTCCTTTGTAAACGATAAACTTCTTTATTCACTTAAGTAATGTCTTCATTTAAAAAAAAAATTATAAAATTTTCACCAAGATAATAACATTAAAACCATTGTCAGGTAAGTTGTGACGCCAAGTTTTCCCGGATAAAAGACAAAGTGTTAATTACACTCATTAATCTCGTCCCTTTCGAAAAAGGTCCTCCGGTTTTATCGGTTATCCCGCGGGGCGATTTTCAAGTCGTTCGAAAGTTGTCGCCTCTGATTAATAAACGGAACATCAAGAGAAGTCGAAATTTTTAACTTCCTTAAAGAAGTTATTGTGATACCCTCCACTTCGGGTTTTTGGGGAAGGGTCTTCCAGACCCCGGAGGGTCAAATCGAATATTGATCTTACCGATCTCAACTTTGTCTGTGGTGCCGGCCGGCCGTAGCATTTTTTCCGGAACACTTTACGGCCACAGTTTCATCCGATTTTCACCAAATTTTCACCAATTACTCCTTATATTTTTTACGAATTTTTGGTGTAAAAAAATTGCCACTTTTTAATTATTAATTTTTTTAGTAGGGAGAAATTTACTTCTACCCATTACGAGAGGCACATCCCTAGGCCAAAAAGCCCATTATTTCTACCTTGACACTTTAAAAAAAGAACTTAAAAAATTAAAAAAAAAGTTAAAAAGCGCAAATTAAAAAAAAAACCCGGAAAATTTTTCGAAAAAAAAAACTCGGAAAATTGAAAAAAAAACAAAATTTTTTGAAAAAAAAAACTCCCTCTCTTATACTTTCCCCTCCTTTATACTTCCCCTCCTTATACTTCCCTCTCCGTTGTACGTCCCCTCCGTTATACTTCCCCCTCCTATATTGTTACTTCTCTTTAAGGAAGTTTTCGTTGGAAGCTCTTCAAACCAGTACTTTTTAAACGCTCTCTTTTGTAATTACGCTAAACTGTACGCTGATGACGGTAATTTTAACGGATTTATGATTTAGTCGAAAGAAACTTTGTGTTTCTTATACGAAACGGATATAATATTTTAAAGAAGATCCTGTTTATGTTTTGAACTTGTTTTTTTATTACTCACATGAGGGGCTGGTCGATGAACAACTTTGGAACCGTTCTTCTGAGTAGAAATAAAATGATCTTTCGGAAGGAGATGTCTGAAAAATTAAAGTCATTTTTAATATTTATTTGTTGTACAAAAACCATAAATTCCTAAATGTTTAACGGATTCTCTTGTGAAAATCCGTTTAGAAGCCCTCTATTGATTTTAGGTTTCTAAAACATTAAATCTAGAAGCTTTTAAGATTTTCGGCCTTCCCCACACCTTAGGGGAGAGAATTCCCAATGGGGTTGAGAATTCTTTTTGTTTTAATTTAGAAAAGTAGATCGGTTTGAGTGAGAAATATTCGTAATCAAACAAATAAAAAGGGTGGGGGTTTTGGTTTCGTAGGGAAGCTATTAAGGATTCAGCTCAGAGTCTGTATTAAAACTACCCAGGGCCCTTTGGGTTTGTGTGATAAAGAAGGGAGAGGTTGAGCGGACATTTGAATTCTCTGTAAAGCTTCGGGTTGCCCCGGAGTCAAGGGAAGCCTCCGAAAAGGGCGCCCACCCCTCGAGTGTTTGCGTGTGTGAGGATTCTGGAGCGGATAAGGGGGGCCGAGGTGGTGGGAATTACGGCTCGAAACCGCGCGGGGTTTCCCTCATTCGTAAACCGACGCTTCCCTGAAAAACCCCCCTTCCTTCAGTCGTTCCGAAGGATTACCGGAATGAAGTGCGACCTGAATAACCAAGTAACGTTTGTTCGAAAGATGGAAACTTTAACCGCCCGAATTTCTCTTTATTGCATCCCAGGTGAAAATGAAATCTACAAAACGCCTCTTGAATAATATCCCAAAGGGGTTGATGAATGCACGGGTCATCAGGTTGTCAAAAAAATGTGGTAGAATTTTGAGAAAGTGTAATAGCTCACCTATTTAATTGAAGATCCAAAATTTGTCTGCCTTCGACCAAAACAGATATCGTAAGGTCATGCACATGCTCGAGTTTTTCCTGAAAAAATAAAATCTGTTAAAAGGCTTCTTTAAAAAGAAAAAAAGGATTGAAAGGATAAGATAAAAGAATTTATGAGCCAACTAAGACCAACTACTTCTTCCTTTTTCCGGAATGACCTATTTTTTGGTCCATGTTAAAAAAAAAGTGCAGAGTTTCCAGGTGTCGTGATAAAAGAGTCACTGGAGTTAACGAGGTCCCTTTCTTCTAGTTTGTTCGGCTACTGTTAAATTGTCGACGGTTTTTGGCGAGCCTCCAATTCGGTCGATTTCGACTCCGGAGTCCTACATCGAAAGTGTCTTAGGCAATTACTGAATACGGTATTGAATTAATAGCGGCTTATTGATTAGCTCCTTCCTTAATAATCCCTAATCCAATTATTCAACGCGTCTCTCCTTAATTAAAACAGGAAAATGGTGATCCGACAAACGCCTTTTTAACACCGATTATTGCTTTAGTTTTAATTAAATTTTTATTCATTAACCCTTTGAAGGTCTTTCGCACCAAAGTCTCTTTACATATGCAGCGGCCCAAGGACTCGGGAAGCGATCAATTCCCGTTTTCCAATCCCCGGGGGATCGTTCCTTGTTTATAATTAAACGAGATTCTCTCCCCGTTTCAGTTATACTATCGAGAGGAAAAACGGGGAGCGGAAAAAGCCCGAAGGAAAGTACGGTCCCCCCGCCCGCCCATTTTATATTACAAATGCCATGTCGCCTGAAAAAAATAGCGCAAAAAATAAAAGCTCGCTCAAGTCCGATCGTTTCAGGAAAACACAATTCCCATTTTAATAAAATAAAAAACAGAAAATCTATATGTACATGTATAAAAAGAATTATGCGATCCTGCGAAACTTGGGTGACGAACCAATCAATTTGAATATCTGGGTAAAATCTGAGCCTCAACTAATCGATAATCAATGGAGAAGACCTTTTTAACATTTTTTAATAGGTAAAAGCACTAACCACAAAAAAATAAAAAGCTTTTCTTTCAGCGGAAGTTAAAACTATGATTTACAGGTTACGGAAATGAAAAAACCCTTTTTTTTTTCCAACGAAGTGCGAAATAGCGTCGACAAACGGTCCTAAACTTTCTTTAGGCCAAGTTTCCTCCCATTGCTAATCTTCCAGACGTCATTTGCACAATGGGTCAAGCAAAAAACGCGACCAATGCAAGCCGACATATTTTTTTCAAATCTTTTAAACGCTTAAAGAAATCCTGTTTAAAGGCTGACTAACAGGAAGAAGGCGAAATCTAAAGATTGCTTGGTGACAGGTTCTTTTGCCAAGTGATGCGGAACTGCATCCTTTCCAGTTTATCAAACTTCCTCAGAAAAAGGAAAAGCACTTTTATCTATACACCCACTAATATTCTAGCAATTTGTAGATAGAAAAAAAGGCAGTAGATTGGATTAAGATTTTCTACACGCCATTGGAAGTTTAAGATTTTCTACACGCCATTGGAAGTTTTTAACTTACGTAAAGAAGTTATTGTGA
This sequence comes from Orius insidiosus, assembly GCA_014119065.1. NCBI lineage: Eukaryota > Metazoa > Arthropoda > Insecta > Hemiptera > Anthocoridae > Orius > Orius insidiosus. Next base: position 9,102 of record JACGAQ010003594.1, read on the forward strand.
TACCCTCCACGTCGGGTTTTTGGGGAGGGGTCTTCCAGACCCCGTAGGATAAATCTCAACTTTGCCTGTGGTTCCGGCCGGCCGTCATTTTTCCGGAACACTTTACGGCCACAGTTTTCATCCGATTTTCACTAATTTTCACACAAATTTCTTTAGCCGGTGAAGAAGAATGAAAGGGCGATTTTTGAATTTCGAAAAAATGGCGGAGATATGTCTGTTTGAAATTTTAAAAATTCGCTGCGGCCGAACCGTTGGTCCGATTTTCACCAAATTTTCACCAATTCTCCTTATATTTTGAAGAATTTTTAGTGTAAAAAAATTGCCACTTTTTAATTATTTTTTTTTTTAGTAGGGAGAAATTTCATACTTCTACCCATTACGAGAGGCACATCCTAGGCCAAAGAGCCCATTATTTCTACCTCGACACTTAAAAAAATTTTGGAAAAAAGAACTTAAAAAATTTTAAAAAAAAAAAAAAAAACCCGGAAAATTTTGAAAAAAACCAAACTTAAAAAAAAAACCGGAAAATTTTTCGAAAAAAACTTCCCCCTCCCTTTCTTTCGTCCTTTATACTTCCCCCTATACTTCCCCTCCGTTATACTTCCCCCTCCTACATTGTTACTTCTCTTTAAGGAAGTTTTCGTTGGAAGCTCTTCAAACCAGTACTTTAAAAAGCCTTTTTACAGAAAAGAAATCGGCAGAGTTCGTTTTAATTTAAAAATTAACATTCAAGCCCACCCCTTTTGGCCGTTTGATTTTGGAATCTATTAAAACAATCACTGGAACGTTTCCAAAGAGGACGAAATCCCCCACCTCAAACGTTTATTCTGTTTTCCCCCTATATCAATAGTTGATGAGAAAAGGCTAATGTTTGGCGCAGAGATTTAAACGAAATGCAGGTGAAAATATGAAAGCCCCTTACAAAATTTAAACAATGCGTGCAACTTGCCCGTAAAATAATGAACAGTCTCGAGAGTAATTTTAAGAGGATTTCACGTTGTATAGAAAGCGCCTTTAAAAACGGTCCAATTTGCTTCCTTTAATCCTATTACCAACGAAAGTGGCTTTCGAGAAATTCACGTATGTTATTACTGTTATTAATCTAGGGGCAATATTCGTGGAACTCGACACAAACGCTCACAGAGAGGCGTGCTTTATTTGTACTTTACGTAGACAATAAACTCCGACAGTAACATCCTTATCATTATCGGTCGCTTTTGTAGGCACTAATCAATTCGAACAAGTTTCACAGAATGTAAAACGAGAGATTTATTAGGTGTACAAAATGAAACTCAGCCACAGGGTAAATTTGAATTTTGTAGATTTTAGCCGAGTTTCATTTTGTACACCTAGTAGTTCATTTTTTCAAAATTTTGAACATTTTAGGCGTTAAAGTCCATCAAAAGTTGACCTTCTCCGTGTAAGAAGGTTATTGAAGTATAACCATTAAGAAGGTTAATTTTTAAAGGCTTGTAAATCGTAAACCGTTACAGATATTGAAAAAATGCACTAAATAAAATCAGTTGGAAATTCAATTCTCTTTAATTTTTATTCTATTCATTTTTTCTCTAGGACGCACTGTTTTCAAGATAAATTTATTTAAAAAAAATATTTTCCGAAAATGGTGCATCCTAGAAAAAAATAATTAAGTACAAATTTATAGAGAATTAAATTTCTACAATTTTTATTTATTAGGTGTACTAAACCACAATTTTTTTGATTAAGTTTCTATAAACAAAATAAAACTGAAAAGTCCGTGTATGGGAAAAAAGTACTTTTTTTCTGAGGGGGCTGCATCGTTTGATTTAGCCCTTTTTACAGCTTAGGCCGTCCGCAATCAACTTTTACGAGTCAAGCGGGGTGGTTGAAATTTTTGTGCCTCCGAGTAAATCTCTGTTTAAACCCTTTTTTCTCCCCCTTTTATTCCCAAAGCACATCAAACTAAACTCAAGTCAAAAGAAGGGAGGTACATTCCAGAAACACCGAAGGCTCACCGCACTTTTTCTTCATCAAGTTTAGAAACTCTCAAGAATTTTCACTCATCTTTTAACTAAAAACAGATTTAAATTGAGACTAAACTTTATTCGTCGATGAAAAGCTTAAGAGGAGTTTTTTTAACGGCTTATGCCTTTCGCAATTTGAAGATTATATCGTCAAATCCTTCAAAACTAAGGACGAGGAATGACGCCAGTTCAAAGATGAAACATCCACGAAGGTCCCATTTGTTCATCCTTGTAATCAATAGAAAAAAAATTCTTGTACGATCGATCTTGGTGGAACCAGCGTGACTTCTTGCATTTTAAAAAGAGGCTTAGTAGTCTTGAAAAATTTGTACAGGAGACTTAACTTAAGACCCACGTCCTGCTTCTACGTGTCCCGGACACTATCAATCCTTCTTTTTACCCGGGCCTACCAAGAAAAAAAACAGAATTTTAGATGTTAAAAATGAATACTCTTTAAAATGAAAATCGATGAAATTCATTTTGAGACGCATATCATTTGCGCTTGTTTAACCACTGGATGTAAACAGCATTTCAGTTTAATTTAGGATGAAAGCCCTTTGTACTTAAATCATAATTATGAGTGGGAAAAAAAGCGATGAAATAGCAATTTTCGAGATAATTTTCCAGAGCTATTGAAATAAGATACACGCACTTGAGGGTGGGCTTTATCATCCTCGGCTTTGTGCAGGATCGCGTGTCTGGGAGATAACGGGCATTGTTTCCCTGTCCGAACTGCTGATATCCGCTCTGTCAACCGGACCTGTCAGCATTTTAGGTGACCGAAAACGAAATACCAGGGGAAGCAATCATTTTCTTGGGTTTTTATATCTTAATGAGTCTTCATAAGATATATTGTCTGTCTCGGTGGAATGTCTTGGTCTCTCGGACGCGGAACTTCAATTATTAGAGACGCCTTAACGATCTACTTGAGATAATCTCTGATGAGACCGACCTAAGGCATCTAGAATTTCTCCCAGCTAGTATTACTCCCGGCTTTATTGTAAACCATAATATTGTTCAACATTAATGAAAATCGTTTAAATTATAGACTAATGTTGAATTAACTTCCTTAAAGAAGTTATTGTGATACCCTCCACGTCGGGTTTTTGGGGAAGGGTCTTCCAGACCCCGGAGGGTAAATCGAATATGATCTTTACCGATCTCAACTTTGTCTGTGGTGCCGGCCGTCCGTAGCATTTTTTCCGGAACACTTTACGGCCACAGTTGTCAACCGATTTTCACCAAATTCTTTAGCCGGTGAAGAAGAATGTAACGAGGGCGATTTTGAATTTCGAAAAAATGGCGGATATATGTCTGTTTGAAATTTTAAAAAATTCGCTGCGCCGAACCGTTGCCGATTTTCACAAATTTTCACAATTACTCCTTATATTTTTAAGAATTTTGGGTGTAAAAATTTCCACTTTTTTTTTTAATTATTTTTTTTTTAGTAGGGAGAAATTTCATACTTCTACCCATTACGAGAGGCACATCCGTAGGCCAAAGATCCCATTATTTCTGCCTTGACACTTAAAAATTTTCAAAAAAAGAACTTAAAAAATTTTGCAAAAAAACGCAAATTTAAAAAAAAAAAATTTTTCAAAAGAAAAAAAAGCGCACATTTAAAAAAGAAAACCCGAAAATTTTTCGAAAAAAACTCGGAAAATTTTTCGAAAAAACTATGAAAATTTTTAGAAAAAAAACTGCCCCCACTTATACTTCCCCTCCCTTATACTTCCCCTCCTTTATACTTCCCCTCCTTTACTTTCCCCCTTCATTATACTTTCGTTCCCTTATACTTCCCCTCCTATATTGTACTTCTCTTAAGGAAGTTTTCGTTGGAAGCTCTTCAAACCAGTACTTTTTGTTGTGCCGCATTCTATTCATTTTGCTCCTTAAAATACAGGAAATGGCGATTTCCTATATTTCCGGAGGACATCACAATTCCTTTTTCAAGATCTAAAAAACGGAAACGGATAAGAAAAAAAGGGGCTTTTATTACGGAGTTCTTTTGACAAATTTTTGAATAGGAATAATAGAATAAAAAAGGCATATGCTAAAGACACGTGCGAGGTTTTTTTTGTGTTTTTATTTAAAAGCCTGACGCCTCAATCAGTTGGAACAAAAGGACGGTGTAACTTGTTAGCTCGGGTACCCAATTCGTTCCCTCATAAGCTCCTTTTCTAAAGGAAAATCCTCGGCACTCCTGCTACTCGAAACAAGCTTATTGAACTGATCTCTTGTTTTCTCAAGAACGGTTTTTCTAGGAGCTGACAACCCTAAGCCGAAAGAGTACTAAATCCGTTTAAATGAAATATATTGTAATCTAAATGTAGTGGAATTAGATGGAAAGAGGTGAGAAACTCCTAAAAATAAAGCGGAGAAAAAGAAAGAAGTGTTTTTTACGCCCAAACTTTCCTCGTCAATATAGGATTCGTTCTGCACTTTTCCCTGTCAGTTGAATTGTATCGATCTGCCTCAGGTGGTCCTTCCAATATACGTGGAAAGGGTACGCGAGAGATTGGACCCGGGGAGCGAACAGGTAGTACGTTGGCTGAGTGCCATCTATCTCGAAAGGTACAATAGGGCCGAGGTGATATCCCATGCATAGGCAAGTAACCCCCTTATCCTGGAAACTCTCCCTCCGGAAAGCGTCGAGGTTTTCATCACCTCGAAACAAATTATCACCCGGGTTTTTCAACGTCGATCAAGATACTGTATTTCAATGTCAAAAAGTCAAGATATTTTACGAGAAAAAAGGGATAAAGATCTTTTTTGAATTATTGTGATATTGGTGAAAGCGTGCACAAAAGGGTTGTGTTCAACGCGAAATTGAAAAGGCTTTTCGTCACTTTTTTACTGAACAAAAAAACGTGCTATTTCAAGGAAAAATCTTGGTAGATTTTGAGTGTATGACCCGAAAAAAGGGAAGTTCACGTCGCTGATGTGGCTAATTCACAAAGGGAAAAGGCCCTTTGAGCGAATTTTTCTTGATTGGTTATACCTCTCCCAATTTCCCTTCATATTATTCCTTGATATTGCCTTTCGTCCATCGTTTTTTCGAGAAAAAGTGGGTTAACAGGCTTGTTAAAAGAGCAAATAACAAAGAAGAAAGTTAAATAAAAACACGAACTGTACATCGTCCACCGAATAAAAAGAAAGTTTCGCGGATAATAACTCCCTATGACGTTCTCTAGTTGTCAAAAAAAACTTTTTTCTTCTTCCGGAGGAGATTTTACTTTCTCACTTTAGGCCGGAAAAACGGGAAAAGTCGACTGAAAAGGGTCCAGGCAGTAAGGAAATCCTAAAGGGCCCTGGAGAATTTTAAAAAACGACTTTTCCCGCATAAATGAAGAGAATTTTTTTCCCCAACGAAAATTAGCCAGATGTGACTCTCGCGTGAGATTTTCCCAATGAATTTTTTTTAAATTACCATAAATGGACTATTATCAGACAAATGAAAAGCCCTTTCAGGACATAAAATTGTCTGCACAAAAATGAAAAAAAAGCAGCCGAAGAAACTTGGAAAGACGAGTTACAGGAACCGGTTTTCACAAGACGTCGGTGCCTTACCAAAGATCGACAGATAGACACAAAGAGACAGCGCATGATCTTGACCTTTTATGAGACTTCTGCAAAAAAGATTGTTTTTGTTCACTGCTAAATCACGACTGTGTTTTTACAGCTTTAATTAACGTAAAAGACGCCAAAAGTCAAAACGTTTACGATGCACCTGCTCGAAATCGAAGTGGCTGGGATGCAGGTGGGTGGAAAAGACGGCACGAGCCAATAAGAATCCACCTGCTACAAGATATTCACCTGCCACCGGTCTTTCCAACCCCTCAATTTTTTACCCGTTAAACTTTCATTTAAATTTTTTTACAATTTTATACCTGGAAGTGCCTGTTTGGAATGCTAAACAATATTTCATATTTCCGACTGCATTAGTATGATTTATAACGGCTGAGTGACAGTTTCAACACAAGTATCGATATGTCCAGCTTCTACCTCGTAAATTAATCTTTGAAATTCGCTCATTTAGCTGTCAAAACTTCGGACCCTTTTTCGAGAAAAGTCCAATAAAAGTTTAGTACTTTTCACGGTGGCGATAAAAAAAGGTTTACGACAGATCAAGTGACCGATGATTCTGTGAGACATTTCGTTTTAAACCAGATTGCGTGTCTTTTAAATGATAATTAGTTTTTATAATTAGAAGGTCTGGTCTTTTTAAAGATACGTTCCCACGAATGACAGATTTAATGCGACAAAAGACGTCATTATGAACAAATGTGGGCTGATCTACAGCCATTAATACCCAATTTTCACTGTCAGCTTGTTCATTTCAGAAGTTTCAATGACTTTGAAGCACAAATCAAAGGATGGAATAAAAACGCGATTTTAAAAACAGGTGAAAAAAACCAGAGTTGGGCGTATTCATATTCATAAATATGAATATGAATAACACACAATTTTTTTATTCATGAATATGAATAATGATATGAATATGAATATGAATAATATTCATTCATAAATTTTTTCATGAATAATATTATTCATAAGATTATTCACAAATAACCGATTATTCATAACATTATTTATAAGTAAAAAGCATTATTTAGACGCTTTTTTCCAGTTATTACGTAAGTATAACGCACTATTAACATTTTTAATCACGAATAACCGATTATTCATTAGTTTATTCTAAAAAATGCCTACAATTTATTTATTTTTTTTTTTTTGCGAAAAAAGGCCGATTTTTGACGGTTTTTAAAACGTAGAAATTCGTGAGTTTAAAATTCCGCCCCGGGAGTATCTTTCCCGGATCCGCATGGCGATTTCCCGTCGATTGATAGTGCGTAATGTAGCCACCTCGCTCCAACACAGCGCCCTCTGGGAGTTTCTAAAGGGCAAAATTCGATTTATGGGCTATTAAAAAAAAAAAACGATTATTCACAAGATTATTCATCAGCAAAAAGCGTTATTTAACTTTTTTTCCCACTTTTTTTTCTTAATTATATTCATTATTATAACGTCCTAGTGGCTAGGAACACCCTGAGGGGCTAAAAAGACCCCTAAAAAAACGGATAGGTACTCTTAAAATTTACTAAATAATTTTATTTACCTATATGACATGATTCGTTGATTTTAAACTGCATAATAATTTTATTTTTGAAATAAAAACGAGTCTCCCTCATAAGATAAGAAAATTGGTAGGTATAATCCCTGTAAACAACAACATCCATGTTATAGTTACGTCTTAAGTAAAGACAGAGATTGGATTTTATTCATTTCTGTTTCGGTCTTGACAGTGAAAAGATATTCTTTTACATTTCATAATTATGGAGTCATTGAGAGAAAACTGTTTGAAAAAGTTAAATTTTTCTGTGCGGGTCGCCCTCGATGGGAAGTTTTTCAAGCCGGCAACTGAAGACGTCAACAAACTCGCCGAGGAAATAGAGTCAGAAAACTTAAAAGTTTTATGTGTGAAGTGTGATGAGCGGAACAAAACTAATATTTTGAAGGTAAATATTAAAACGTCATCAAATTTATATTCACATATCAAGCGAAATCATGGAAAACAGACGATGACTCAGTTTTCAATGGCTATGGAGAATAGCAGAAACAAATTTATTCTTGAAAATCCTGAGGAGGCCAGAAAATTAACAAAGAATAAAAAGACCTCTATGTCCCTCCCTCAGTCGAAATTCGAGGAATTACTAACTAATTATGTAATTGATACAATGATACCTCTCCAATCTATCGACTCATCATCATTCAAAGCGATTTTTAATTTTTTAAACATTGAAAATAGAAATTTTCACCTAATCAGCCGTCGAACGCTCGGGCGTCGAATAGACGAGAAATTCCATTTACATCAAAACGATATAAAAAAAGCTTTACTACCAATAAAAAATGTCTGCACGACTGCAGACATTTGGTCCGGGGGGAAAAGGAGCTTCTTGGGCGTAACTGTACATTGGCTCGATCGAAGTAACGTTAGAAAATCAGCAGCCCTGGCTTGCAAAAGATTTAGGGGCTCACATACCCACGATCGAATATCAGATTTGCTAAGAAACATTCACGATAAATTCGAGCTTACGACTGAGAAAATAATTGCGACCGTAACAGATAACGGTGCGAACTTCGTTAAAGCGTTCGAAGTTTTCGGAGTTGAGGTCACTGAAGGTTATGACGTAGATGGGGAAGCTTCTGATGACGAATCATGGGTGGACTTAGAGGAAAGTGTGACAGAAAGGTTACCATACCATCTTCGGTGTGGGGCCCACACTTTAGCATTGACATCGTCAGCCGACATAATGAGAACAATTAACGCTGACAGAGTTCTCTCTAGTTTACACAAGGAGGCATTAAAAAAATGTAGTGTCATCTGGAAACTGGCAAAAAGGCCAAGAACCGCGGAAATCATTGAAGACATTCTCGACAAAGCCCTTTCTCCTCCAAATGAGACGAGATGGAACAGTCTTCACGACTCTTTGAAACAAATAGTAGGAATAAAACGCAACATGGGGAGGCTCGTTGAGGCCCTTGGCACTGAACAACTGACCGAAAATGAGTTAAATTATTTAGAGAAGTACGTACATTGTTCCTCCCCTGTTGCCGAAGCCCTAAACCTGCTTCAAGCCGAAAAAACGGCGTATTATGGGATTTTATTGCCTACGCTGGTGGCATTGTTAAAAAAATTAAGATCCATCGCAAATACAGATTTAAAGTTTTGTAAGCCAATCTGCGACTCATATATTGCGAGCATTCAGCAACGGTTTTCAAAAATATTAAATTTCGAAACTTTCGAAGGAAAAAATGCTGCGATCGCTTCACTATCATACCCGAAGTTCAAAAACAAGTTTTTTCCATGTATACAAAAATATGAACAAGAAGAGTTACTCATTAATTTTAAACAACTAATTTACCAATATTTGATAAAAGAAGCTGGGGAGAACTCAGTTAGTACACCGATGGAGATCGACTCTCCTCTAGAGGACTTTTATGATTTCGGGGACGAAAGCGACTCATTACCTCCTATGCCTGAAGATGATATTTTAATCCAAGCTCAAACGATAATGGACAAATACTTAAGTGAAAGAGAGGCCGGATTAGACATACTGAAAAAGTATCCAAGTATAGAACAGATTTTCAAAGAAAAAAACACACCACTTCCTTCTAGTGCACAAGTGGAGCGTTTATTTTCATATGCTACCATGACTAATGCACCTAAATCAAATCGTTTGAGTAACGAAAAATTTGAACAACGTGTGATACTGAAAGCAAATGCGTCATTGTAAGTACCCTGATTTTCCTTTTCTCACCAATAATGATTTGTGCTTTTTTATTTAAGGACATTAGAAAGTCTAGATACAACTTCTTCGGATCAAGATGACTACTCCGACGACGAAACTGATGATGAAAGCGACGATTAAATTTTTAAGTTCAATTAACAAGTTTTATAATTACATTTTTTAAGCCGATAAATCAAATTTTATAATATTTTTCAGTATTCCTTTATACAATGTTGAAATTAGTCTTAATTTTTTATTAGGTACACAATGTTTTTAGACGTAGGTACCTACCTATATCTATTAATAAATACTTTTTTTTAAAATTGAATACATAACTCTATATAAAATTCATTATCCTTTTTCATTTATTTATGAACATTCAATTTTTTATTAAAAAATCTAGGAAAAACTACGGATATAAGTCTCATAGGTTTTTCTGAAAAAAATTAAAAACTAAATTATTTAAATAAACATATGAATAATCGGATATTCGCGGGTGGAAGTTGTAATAGGGTGATTATAATAATGATATAATTAAGAAAAATGTGGAAAAAAAAAAGTTAAATAACGCTTTTTTCTTATGAGTTATCGGTTTTTTTTCAATAGCCCAATCGGATTTTGCCCTTTAAAAACTCCCAGAGGGCGCTGTGTTATAGAGCGAGGTGGCTACATTACGCACTATCAATCGACGGGAAATCGCCACGCGGATCCGGGAAAGATACTCCCGGGGCGGAATTTTAAACTCACGAATTTCTACGTTTTAAAAACCGTCAAAAATCGGCCTTTTTTCGCAAAAAAAAAAAAATAAATAAATTGTAGGCATTTTTTAGAATAAACTAATGAATAATCGGTTATTCGTGATTAAAAATGTTAATAGTGCGTTATACTTACGTAATAACTGGAAAAAAGCGTCTAAATAATGCTTTTTACTTATAAATAATGTTATGAATAATCGGTTATTTGTGAATAATCTTATGAATAATATTATTCATGAAAAAATTTATGAATGAATATTATTCATATTCATATTCATATCATTATTCATATTCATGAATAAAAAAAATTGTGTGTTATTCATATTCATATTTATGAATATGAATACGCCCAACTCTGTAAAAAACATCCAATTGTTTTGAATGATTGCATTTTAATTCAGGCTAATCTCCCATTCCAATTTCATGAATTCTATTTCGAGGGATAGTACCGGGGGGGTGTGGGTGCGACCTAATTTTCCAGTGAAGTCATTTTGATTACTGGCAGAGAGGGCAGACGCGGACTCTCCGCACTCCACGCTAATCATTTTAGTACGTTTGTAACGTCCCTCCTGTACCGTTGCCCCTTGTTAGAACCCTTAATGATCTCGAGACTGATTTAATACCGCTGCAAAAGCCACTCTTCATTTTTTACTCCTCCGGTTCTTCCTAATTAGAGATGTAAAGATTGTACGATGTGGGAAAAAAAAAAAGTTCAAAGTACTCAACTACACGATTTTCCGAGTAAAATAAAGAGGTGTTTCAATCGGAAGATGGAGAAAAAACGTCCAAAACTTTTTTTGGCCAAAAAAATGTTCAAACTTTACCTTATGCTTCTTGGTGCTGGTGAGCGGTCGTTTCTCTCTTCCATGAAAAACTTTCGGCTTCACAACGGAATGCTTTGAAAATTGAGGAGCCGGGTGAGCTGAAAACAAAATTAAATTCGATTAGTTTTCGTGTTGGAAATAAAGGACAACAAAGAGAAATGCGAGATGCGGATATATTAAAAAAAGATAGACGTCCTTTACTAAGTTTGTAATTGCGACTTTTGTAATTACACGCCTCGTGTAAAAAAAAGCCTTTATGTATGCCTCTGTGGAAATACTTAAACCTAAATTAAAACTATAAAAGGGTCAAGGATTTATTTTAAATTTATCGTTTTTTATGGCTTAATGTTCTCGCAAAAAAAATTAGTTTTGAATTCTAAAAAAAAACTTTTTACGAAGTTTCCGATATTTTCAAATATTAATTCAAGTTCAGAAGTTGGTTATCTCAATTTTCAGAGAAAAAGAGCTCGTTTAATAATTGTCTGTTATGAAATGTAACTTTTATAAGGTTTATTTAATTATGTATCCTACTTGGAAACTCCACGTGGGGGAGATATTATCTTGGAGAATGCAATTTCGAGGTAAGAAAGAAAAAAAAGACGAAAACTTCTTAACTTTATAACCTCATTATTTTGGAAGAGTAAAGTTATAAATATAATCATTTTCTTCTCAAGTTGTTTTTGAGAAAATATACGGGTTTATTTAGAACTATTTTATCACAGCTCACGTAGAAACTCTCGGATATAAACAATTGCTAACTTTTCTTTGAACAATCGAGGATTTTCGAAGGGGAAATAAAAACCTCGATATGAAGTTTTGAGATGCTTAGATTACATTTCCATCGGTTTTTTCGATGCTAAAAGAGTTCTTTTTTAGGAACCTTACAGTTTTGACTTAACCCTCAAAATCCCTCAAGCAACAATCCCTTTCAATACCACGACAGCGCACTTTTAACTCGCCCTAAAGTTTCTTTGCTTCACCTTTATCGATCACTGGGCAAGTTTGACAAAAGAGGACGAAAATTCACTCTGAAAGCCGGACAGCTAATTAGAAAGGCTTTTATTGAAAGAATTCATAATCAACACAAAGCATACAGACGTTTTGAAAAGAGGGAAAAAAATGATGACAGACTTTTTTCGTCGAGGATGGTAAATGCGGGGGAAAAAATGTTCCAGGTTAATAAGAAGATTTATGGTGGTTTGTGGTAGAGAGGGTTGTTATGTTTGTTTTATTCAGAACCCGGCAGCTCGAAAGGTTCTCTTTATGTTGATAGCTCCTTGCTCCACTATACCTGCCTCGACGTTTCATCCACTTTGAATATTGTATTTAAACCAAAAAGCCTTCCAATCTATTACATAGACAAGGCAACAGATAATTTTTTGATCAGCTGTGTATAACAGACGCGGTGGTCTTTTTAAATCAATTGATCAAAATTGGAGGCTTGCTCCACTATACTGCCTCGACGTTTCATCCACTTTGAAATTGTTTTAAACCAAAAAGCCTTTCCAATCTATATTTACATACAAGACAAAGCACAGATAGAATTTTTTGATCAGCTGTGTATAACAGACACGGTCTTTTTTAAATCAATTGATCAAAATTGGAGGCTTGCTCCACTATACCTGCCTCGACGTTTCATCCACTTTGAATATTGTATTTAAACCAAAAGCCTTTCCAATCTATATTTACATAGACAAGCAACAGATAGAATTTTTTGATCAGCTGTGTATAACAGACACGGTCTTTTTTAAATCAATTGATCAAAATTGGAGGCTTGCTCCACTATACCTGCCTCGACGTTTCATCCACTTTGAATATTGTATTTAAACCAAAAAGCCTTTCTATATTACAAGACAAAGCAACAGAAAATTTTTTGATCAGCTGTGTATAACAGACACGGTCTTTTTTAAATCAATTGATCAAAAATTGGAGGCTTGCTCCACTATACCTGCCTCGACGTTTCATCACTTTGAATTGTTTAAACCAAAAAGCCTTTCCAATCTATATTTACATAGACAAAGCAACAGATACAATTTTTTGATCAGCTGTGTATAACAACACGGTCTTTTTTAAATCAATTGATCAAAAATTGGAGGCTTGCTCCACTATACCTGCCTCGACGTTTCATCCACTTTGAATATTGTATTTAACCTAAAAGCCTTTCCATATTTACATACGCGAAAGACAAAGCAACAGAAACAATTTTTTGATCAGCTGTGTATAACAGACACGGTCTTTTTTAAATCAATTGATCAAAAATTGGAGGCTTGCTCCACTATTGCCTCGACGTTTCATCCACTTTGAATATTGTATTTAAACCAAAAAGCCTTTCCTATTTACATACGCGAAAGACAAAGCAACAGAAACAATTTTTTGATCAGCTGTATAACAGACACGGTCTTTTTTAAATCAATTGATCAAAAATTGGAGGCTTGCTCCACTATACCTGCCTCGACGTTTCATCCACTTTGAATATTGTATTTAAACCTAAAAGCCTTTCCATATTTACATACGCGAAAGACAAAGCAACAAGAATTTTTTGATCAGCTGTGTATAACAGACACGGTCTTTTTTAAATCAATTGATCAAAAATTGGAGGCTTGCTCCACTATACCTGCCTCGACGTTTCATCCACTTTGAATATTGTATTTAAACCTAAAAGCCTTTCCATATTTTACGCGAAAGACAAAGCAACAGAAACAATTTTTTGATCAGCTGTGTATAACAGACACGGTCTTTTTTAAATCAATTGATCAAAAATTGGAGGGCTTATTTCAAGAGCCTTGAGTTTTTCATGTATTCAAATTCATGTAAATATGGTTCTGAGAAGTTTAGAATTTGTTTAAAGCTTTCTGGAAGGACGGTATGCAGATAAGCTCCGTTTTGCTCTCCGCCGCAAAGCTCGAGGGAAATTTAAGTTATTAAAATAAAAAATAAAAAAAAAAGATCTCGGATGTTTAAATCAAAGTAAAGGTACATAAAGTTTGAAGATATATTGCGAATGTTAAAATTAGGACTGGAGGGCAATGATGTTATTTATCCCAAGTGATAAACTCGGGATGTAACAAGACTCCGCAGGGTGGAAACATGAATTTTACCTTTGTCAATAATCTCCGAGAAGGAGTTGTAGCCCTTCTGACAGATTGCCGTTACCCTCATTGGATTTCTGAGCCCTCAAAAGGGTTTTCTCCGCCCTTGAAACATCCCTCTCTCTCTTCCTCAGCAATAATCTGCGGGGAAAATAATGGTCCGTTTCATGACATAGCTCCGCTCCGTTTCTCTTACTTTTCCGATTTTTTAACGTCGCGTGGGGGGTTAAAAAATGGCCAAGGGAGCCTCGTAATAAAATTTCTCTCCCCTCTTGATAACGTCTCAAGAAAATTGAAGAAAAATGTAATTATATTCTGCCTTTGACATCTTGAATACGCCTTTTTATGCATTTTAATTTTACCAGGACAAAATAAACAGGGGCTTTATTTATCTCTAGCTCCGTTGGCCTTGTCAGCAGATGCTGGACAACACATGTCTTCCAAAAACGTTTTTTTTAAATAAATCTTTTTAAAAAGCGTGTTGAATTGACAAAAAAATGGTTTAAAGCGAAAGAAATCTTGACCAAAACGGGATCCTTAGAGTTAACGGTCGTCCATTGGTGAAGTCGAAAGAACTGGGACAAGCCCAAGCGGCTTGTAGGCCTTGGGAACACTTTCGTTTTCGCCTTTTTGTTTATTTAAAGGACCCCGAATCTTTCATCAATTCTTTATTTTTGAAGAAAATATTTAATCCTAGGAATTTTTTTTCCATTCTTTTTTTGAAAATTAATTTACCTGAGAAAGAGAATGGTTAAAATTTAGATTCTTATATAAAATACCTATTAAAGTTTCCCCGAGAGAGAGAACGAAATACGAGAAGGGTGAATTAAATTAAATCTAAGTAATTTGCATGGCCTGGAGGGCCGGTACTTGAACCTCTCAGTGGCTTAACTTACAGTTTATTATATTATTTTATTTCAAAAAAGTCTAGAATTTTATATTCCCTGTTTTACTCAACATAAGGCAGTGGAGGGACTGGGATCAATGGGCTGGGAAGGGAGAAAGACCGAGGAAAATGCCCAAAAGGGGGTTTGGTAGGATATATCCTAGTAAAAGCTTCTTTGCTGAGTGAATGGGGAAAGGAAAGTACTGGTTTGAAGAGCTTCCAACGAAAACTTCCTAAAGAGAAGTAAAATATAGGAGGGGGAGTATAACGGAGGGGGTACATGGAGGGGGAAGTATATGGGAGGGGAAGTAACGGAGGGGAAGTAAGGGACGAAGATAACGAAGGGGGAAGTATGAGGGAAGTATAACGGAGGGGAAGTTTTTTTTAAATTTTCCGAGTTTTTTTTTTTTTTTTTTCAAAATTTTCTAATTTTTTTTTTTGAAAAATTTTCTAGTTTTTTTTTTAATTTTCCGGGTTTTTTTTTTAAATTTGCGCTTTTTTTTTTTTTTTTTTGAAAATTTTCTTTTTTTTGAAAATTTTCCGGGTTTTTTTTTAAATTGCTTTTTTTTCGAAAAATTTTCCGAGTTTTTTTTTCAGAAAATTTTAATTTTTTTTTTTTTTTTTTCAAAAAATATTCTAAGTTTTTTTTCGAAATTTTTTTTAAGTGTCAAGGTAGAAAATGGGCTCTTTGGCCTGGATGTGCCTCTCGTAATGGGTAGAAGTATGAAATTTCTCCCTACTAAAAAATAATAATTAAAAAGTGGCAATTTTTTTACCAAAATTCTTAAAAATATAAGGAGTCATTGGTGAAAATTTGGTGAAAATCGGACACACGGGTCGGCCGCAGCGAATTTTTTGAAATTAAACAGATCTCCGCCATTTTTTCGAAATTCAAAAATCCTCGTTACATTCTCGTTCTCCGACTAGGAAGATTTGGTGAAAATCGGATAAACTGTGGCCGTAAAGTGTTTCCGGAAAAATGCTACGGCCGGCCGGAACCACAGACAAAGTTGATCGGTAAAGATCAAAGCTTTAAGGAAGTTAAAGAGCACAGGAGTGCGTCATATGCAACCTATCAAAGTACATCAAAGTAAATAAAAAACTGGCACGATAGTTTTCAAGGGCGTTTTGTTGCCCCTCGTATGATTTACTATTGTTAAAATATTGACAGCTGCCTACATTGGGAGGGTTTCGATATTCAGAGCTTCACGGTGTAAAAGCTTTCGGAGCGGATGTTTGGGTTACTGAGGACGGAAGAAAGGACAATAAGATTGTTGAACTGGAACTAGATGGACACGACTGGAAAATGATGGGCGTGTCGAGGAAACCGATCCCGAACTATTACAGGGATCGTCAACCATAGCTAATTCCGATAGTGGGTTATATGACGGAGAGAACCATTAGCCATTCAATGTTTATCGGGGTGATTAAGCCAATTGATGAGATTAACGTCGGAAGCGAACTCAATGCCAATTATAAGTGAAAATCCATTCGGAAAATACCACTTCAAATTTACGATATCGAAATATAATTAATTTCATAACTTCTTCTCTAATTATTCACGCAGCAAACTAGAAACAGAAACTTGTTTCATATACGCTTTCAACTTCAACAAAATTTGATAGACGTCCAATAGTTTATACACTAAATCAAATGGTATTTGAATAATTAATTAGAATAATTAACCGACAAGAATTCGGGTTAGGGTCGATCCCTGTTTAACCACAATCCCTGAGAAGCCTGATTAGTCCCTCTTTGATATATTAGAAAATCGAATATGACAAAAATTTAGAAGGAGGAATTTGAATGTTATTCTAACTTGGCTATTCTTCACAAAAGAGGTTTGTTCGGAAATTCTGAGGTGCGGAAACGCTGCCAGACATTCTAACATACTTAGTTATAAGTAGACTCAAGATTCTTACCTTGAGATGAAACAACATCCTAGCTTATATAAATTCCGAGAAGATCCCGTCATTGACAGTACCTACCTCATCTTTTTGCTTCTTCACTACCCAAAGGTGAAGAAATGATATTTTCCTCTACAATCTTTTTAACTTGCTTAAAGAAGTTATAGTGACACTCCACGTCGGGTGTCATTTCGCAAATCGAATATTGATCTTTACCGATTTCAACTTTGTCTGTGGTTCCGCCGGCCGTGGCATTTTTCGGAACTTTACGGCCACAGTTTTCATCCGATTCACCAATTTCACCAAATTTCTTTAGCCGGTGAAGAAGAATGAAACGAGGGCGATTTTTGAATTTCGAAAAATGGCGGAGATGTGTCTGTTTGAAATTTTAAAAAATTCGCTGCGGCCGAACCGTTAATCCGATTTTCACCAAATTACTCCTTATATTTTTTAAAATTTTTGGTGTAAAAAATTGCCACTTTTTTATTATTATTTTTTTTTAGTAGGGAGAAATTTCATACTTCTACCCATTACGAGAGGCACATCCCTAACCAAAGAGCCCATTATTTCTACCTTGACACTTAGAAAAAAGAAAAAGGAAAACCCGGAAAATTTTCGAAAAAAAAATTAAAAATTTTTGACAAAAAAACTTTTTTTACAAAAAAAACTGGTAATTTTGAAAACAAACTCGAAAATTTTTGGGAAAAAAACAAAACTCGGAAATTTTTCAAAAATAAACTTAGAAAATTTTTCGAAAAAACAAACGGAAAATCTCCTTTAACTTCCGTCCTTATACTTCCCCTCCTTACTTCCCCTTTCCCCTCCATATACTTCCCCTCCCATATAATTCCCACTCCGTTATACTTCCCCTCCCATTAATTCCCCTCCTATTCCCCTCTATATACTTCTCTTTAAGGAAGTTTTCGTTGGAAGCTCTTCAAACCAGTACTTTTGTTTCACTTTGGCGTAAGGCAACATCTGGTACCATGAAACACGTAATAAAATTAAAGTTAAATTTAATAACATAAGGTTATAGCAGCGTTAAATCAGAAAGCTATA
>JACGAQ010003595.1:0-26881 GCA_014119065.1 Orius insidiosus
TACGGTTTGAAAATGTTTGAATATAAATTCGAACAGAGTTGCAATCTCCCGGGAACTGCATATCGTATTATGGACTTTATAGGATTATTACAACTTTTTGTCGCTAGAAATTCAGCGCTCTATGAAAAACCATTTTTACAAAAAAAACCGTTTTTAGAGCTAATCTGCCCTCAATGAAGTCAGCAAATGGAAGAAACAATGGATAACACGTGTAGAGCATTTAATCGAATATTGTCTTTCCCTTTGTTTCTTGTTCATTTCGCACTCTCAGCTCTTTTGACAATAGGAGCTCCGGATGTTCATTAATTTGGGATTTAGAAGGAGGAGTGAAGCTTGAGGAGAAAAAAAGACAAAAAGTTGGTATTCATGAAAAGCCTTAAAAGGATTTATTCAAACTGCCTATTCTAGAAGACTTACGACCTTCTATTATTCTTTAAATGATTAAGTCTTTTTTTTTTATTCTCTTGAACATCTCTAAAAACAAAGTTATTCACTATTTTTGGTGACAGAATAAGCGAATTTTTAGGCAAATTTTTTTAAAATTTTCCCCCCAAGTCACAATATTCCGTTTTCTTCAAAGGGTACAATAGAAGATAAGAAAAGCCTTAAAAGCCGTTCCTTCTTGGTTGTTATTATCGCCGGAAAAAGTGTCAAAGTGGGTGAGAAATAAAACAGCGAGGGGAAGGAGTCGGGAGTCCCCTGGAAGGCGACGTTTAGAGGAACGACGTGAGATTTGTCCTTTTGTCGTTTTTCTCGTCAGGCGGTCTCTTATTAACAAAGGCGCGAAACTAATGGACCTTTTTTTTTGTTTCAGAAAACAACAAAAAAGGGTTTTTAATAAAAAAAAACTGTTTTTTTTTCAGTGAAACAATCATTTTAGCGTCTTTTCTAAACTCTTTAAGAGCAATGTTGCTTATTGTAAATTTTTTTAAACCAAAAAAAAAACTTGTATTTAAATTTTTTTAGGGGAAAAAGACAGTTAATTTTTTATGTCAAAATGAAGGATGTGGAAAAAAAGCACATCATTTATCAATAAAGTATTTCCGAGGCGAAATAGGTGTTGAAAAAGTACAAGACCGCCGATTGACTGAAATGAATGATGATCTCACCCGTGTGACTCCATTTCAAAATTTATCAAGATTTGAAAGATCTATAAACTGATTGACAACGAAAATGAAATTTCTATTGAAACCATCAATCACACCTGTTTCGGAGGTTGAGGAGAGATAAAAATTGTTTCCAAAATTAATTCGAGCTTTTCTGTTTATTTGATGATTCGAATTGATACTTGAATGTTGTTTGAGGCTACCTTGTTTACGGAAACCCGGAGTAGATTAAAAATTGAATTTCAATTTTCGCATTTTGTTGGACTGCGGCCGCTTGAAAATCGTTACCGATTTCCGGAAATCCGTTCTTCATCATTTTAAACGAATGTATAAAATGCTTACAACTCACCACATCCTCAAAAAACCTATCTATTCTCTGACAAACAAGTTTACAGCACTCACTTTTTAAATAAACACCGATATTTTGTTCCCTAAAATTGATTTTTAGATTGCTTTCCACACTGTTCTTGACACCTATTTAAATTAAAGTTAAAAACGTAGTTTTCATAGTTTTCTGTGTTGACCTTGTTATTCCCAGGGGAAAAGTTTGTGTTTCCAGTTTTTCGTCAACAACTCAATTTATGGAATGTATCTTAGTTCAATTAATGCAATTTCCCGTTAAAAAAGACACAGACTTTGCCCTAGAAAGAATAGTTTTTGTTGAAGAAGTTGAAATCGTTTTTACTTAACTTATGTAGTCTAATATTTATAAAATTGCATTTATAGAAACGGAAAAAATAAAGTAGAAGAAAACTCTTTTTTAGAGCCTTCACGTTGAAATGTGATTATCTCGTAGAAAATGGATCAGTGGAATATTTCGTTAGAAAAGTTAGGGTAACCGAACTTTTAAGTGAAATCTCAGATTGTACAAAGAGGTTTATCCGTTCCAATTTTCAATTTCGAAAAGTAGGTAATTCTGAGATTTTTAAAGGGTGAATTTTACGGTAAAGGTCTAAAGGGAGGATTAGTTTGAAGCGTCCTTATTTAAAATCGATCGTCTGGAAAGAGATTTGCACCCTGTGATGAAAAGCACCCTTCATCCGTAAGCTGAATTGCACTTAAACGCTTTTCCACGAAAACGTCCCATACACTAGATAAGTGTGAATAATTTAATTTCAGCGTTTTTTAATGAGAGACTTGAAAACGTAATTTGAAATTAAGGTTTTTACTTACAACAATATTTGGCTTTTCGTTTCCTGAGGTCTCCTCCTCTTCTTATTCCTTAATCCTTAATATTCCTCCTCTCGGCGTCGGCATCTGAAACCAAATTCTTGTCAAAATTGTAACTTGAGAGACTCAGTACAAGCCAGAGAAGGCTGAGTAGGAACAGTCCCTAACTCAGAGTGAAATACAATCGTGAAGTAATAAAATATACAGACGTTTCGATTCTACTTCAGTGTACGACAAATGATAATAGTTTGGAAGTCTTTAACTCTGGCCTTATAATTCTCTCTTCTTGGGGTTCAAATTCTGGGAAGTGAAAACCCACCATGGCTTTCCGAGTTCAATCTGGCTAGTGGTATATTTTTCCGGAGTTCTTAACGCTTCGAGGACCAGGGTTCGAATCCCCAAGTAGAAAAAAATTGGATTATCTTCTTTACACTCCTGGGTAAGAAGAATTTCTGGTTTTTCAAGAATCTCCCCTTTTACCAAGTTTTTGGGCTTTGCCTGAGAAATTCCCTTTTTACCGGCTTTTAGAAGTTTTTGGACAAATTAAACCCTTTTTACAAAATTTCAGGCGTTCTCCTGCTTTTTTTGGCTTTGAACCTAGTTTGGAAGGGATTTTTCCAAGTTTGCCTCGTTGTTTTGGGGCCAAAAAAAGAGAAGATTTTAAGACATCTATTTTTTTAGGAAACCAAACTAGCATTGGGAGGACACAATAAAAAGTACTGGTTTGAAGAGCTTCCAACGAAAACTTCCTTAAAGAGAAGTAACAATATAGGGGGAAGTATTAGGTGTACAAAATGAAACTCAGCCACAGGGTAAATTTGAATTTTGTAGATTTTGGCCGAGTTTCATTTTGTACACCTAGTAGTTCATTTTTTCAAAATTTTAAACATTTTAAGTGTTAAAGTCCATCAAAAGTTTACCTTCTCCGTGTAAGAAGGTTATTGAAGTATAACCATTAAGAAGGTTAAATTTTAAAGGCTTGTAAATCGTAAACCGTTACAGATATTGAAAAAAATGCACTAAATAAATCTGTTGGAAATTTAATTCTCTTTAATTTTATATTCTATTTTTTCTCTAGGACGCACTGTTTTCAAGATAAATTATTTAAAAAAAATTTTTTTCCGAAAATGGTGCATCCTAGAAAAAAATAATTAAGTACAAATTTATAGAGAATTAAATTTCCTACAATTCTTATTTATTAGGTGTACAAAATGAAACTCAGCCGCAGGGTAAATTTGAATTTGTAGATTTTAGCCGAGTTTCATTTTGTACACCTAATATAGGAGGGGAAGTATAACGGAGGAAAATATGGGAGGGGAAGCATAACAGAGGGGGAAGTATATAGGAGGGTAAGGATAACAAAGGGGAAAGTATATGGGAGGGGAAGTATAACAGAGGGGAAGTATAACGGAGGGGGAAGTATCACGGAGAGGGAAGTAACACGAGGGAAGTATAGGGAACGAAAGTATAAAGAAGGGAGAGAAAGTATAAAGGAGGGGGAAGTATAAAAGAGGGAAGGAATAAGGGAGGGGGATGTTTTTTACGAAAAATTTTCCGGGTTTTCCTTTTTTTTTACAAAATTTTCAGACTTCAGTTACAAAAGTCTAAAACTAAGTCTAATTTTCCCCCCTTTTCTCTTTTATTTTCTTTTTGTAAAGCGTGAAAAAGGGTTTTGTAATCTCAGTATAAAGTCTGAATTAGTATCATTCGGGTATCTCGTTTTAACCGTTTCCTAGGGAAAAACCAGTTAGCGTAATTTAATTCCTCTCGTCCAGACATCCCGAACCATCCCGGAAACCTCCCCTTCGCCCTTTAGCCCTCAAAACCCAAGGGTTCGACGATAAGCCGCAAAATTACGTCTAAAACCTTTGAATTAAATTTATAAAAGGTCAAACCCAACAAGGGGGAAAAAATTGTTTAAAAAATGGATTTTGTTGAACAATTATCTCTTAACAACGTAACCTGAAATAGGAATCTCCTCTACTTAGACGTTGATACGGGTTGATTATTGACTTTTCCTCGAACTTGAATAGAGAGGGAAACTCGATTCTAAGGGTACTTCTTATTAGCATCCTGAGTTCACCTGAAGTTATTTCCATACAATAAAAAATACGAAAAGGCAATAATTGGATTATTGAGAAGGGAAAAATAACACCAAGATGAAATTCTGCTCTGGAAATTTGAAAAAAAGGAAGAGAAAAAACGTTTTACGAGCACGCCGATGTCGTTTAGATGATAATTCGACCCTTTGGGTCTCTAAAACTAATTTTTTAAACATATCTCTGAGGTTTTAAAAATTACCTTTTGATTTAAAAGCACAGATTGAACCGGGATCTTGGAATAAAGCAGGGACTCCCTTGAAAAACGTGTTCAAAGCGTTTACCAACAGAGTCACTCTGACCTCAAAATTAATAATTAAAAGGCGGTCGACGTTCGCCTTTCCACATGTTTATAAAATAATAAAACATCCTTCCCAGCGGCCTCCTTTTTTCCCCCAAAGGTCCCCACATCTTGTATAACTTAAAGAAACCAAAGAATCCATTAAAAGAGATAGACGTTGACAGAATGAGAGTCTTAACTATCAAAAAAACCGTCCTAAAAGGCTAAAGGAAAAATGTCCTACTTGTTGCATCCGTTATAACGTATAAAATACTAAACATAAACTCGTTTTTTTCCTCTATTAAATCTTTTATGATCATTTAATACATCTTAAAGACGTCTCTGTTGACACTGTAAGGAGGGGTCCAGTCAAAAATATTAAATTAAAAATACACCTAAAAATCCAAAGTTATAATTTGATAGCTTTAGAATTTTGTGGCTTTTCCCAATGTCAAGCCTATTTGCTTGACGATGTGGACATAGGTATTCTCATTGGTGTTCTAGTAATCAGGCTGAAATGTTGGTATACTAGAAGCGGTGGTCAGAAAATGAGGTCTGTTCACTGAAGAGGAGTTTGCCCTAAGGACTGACAGCGAGGTCAACTCCCTTAAAGTCACCTGTTCAAAATGATACCTCGAAACTGTAAGGATATTTTGCTAAGGCTGGAGAAAAGTCAACATTTGCTGCGTACAACGGTACATATGGCAATGGGCAACACCTACGCTAAAGAAGCTGCGAAGAACCTTGAAGTTCAGACCTGAAGAAATTGCTGCTCCATTGGGGAAGGATGTAAAGGCAGGAGTCAGCTGCTAAAGGCAATCGTCTTAAAAATGCAATGGAGAAAAATCAACATTTGCTGCATACAACGGTACATATGGCAATGGGCAACACCTACGCTAAAGAAGCTGCGAAGAACCTTGAAGGCCAGACCTGAAGAAATTGCTGCTCCATTGGGAAGGATGGAAAGGCAGTCAGCTGCTAAAGGCAATCGTCTTAAAAATGCTCTTCAGGACAGGAAACTAGTCAAATTGAACCAAATAGACTTGGAAAATCTTATGTTAATGAATTCCCAGGATACTGAAAACATTAAATGACCTATTTTAGGTCACTTAACAGCAGAGTTGGGCGTATTCATAAATCTAAAACTTATGAATATGAATAAGATGTTATTTCATTCATATTCATATTAATGAACTCTATAAATTCATTGATATTAAATTTTTCTTTTCCTTTTATTGATTTAATAAAATGATTTTTCAATCAATTTTTTGCTGCTTTTTTGTACCGATGAGAATGCGCCTCATTTTGCCTGTTGCGACAGTTTTTCTGGGACTTTTCACGGATTCAGTTTTGATACGATTTTTTTGAAGATTAAATATTTAAAAGGTTAGGGACGGATCATTGAAGGTTCCTTTTCGATTTGTTTGTTGAAGGCAAACAACGATTATCTTCCCTCCAGCTTAATCTCGTTCTACTTATAAAAAGAAGGTTTTAAACCAGAAAATAAACGAGGATGGATTATTATTGGCGAACCCCTGGATGAACGAAAGCCTCCTAAAACAACAAGAAACTTTCTATTTAATTAAGAACCAAATAATGGAAGTAGCCCGTCTATATCCTCCAACGCTAATGTAGTCTTCCAAATAAAAAAGCGTAAAATTTTCTTAGACCTAACAAAAGAAAACCTTTGAAAATTTTTTTGTTAAATCAAATAATTGAGACATTTGAGTTTTAAAATTTACTGAATAGTGTATGTAAACATTTAAACGATCGGTCAGAAATTCAAGAAGGGTTCCCCGCGGAAAAGGGGTTAGAGGAACTTGTTAGCTGAGGGTAAACAAAGATAATCTCCATTCTAGATTAATCTTGTTATACGCGAAACCTAAGAGGCCTTTATTTTTCTAAGAAAACGATAACGGCCCTTTTATAATTAAACCATTTGATCGGATTTTTTATCTTAAATATTGTAAAAACGCGTCTTGAGTAGTGAAGCTAGTCGCTGCAATAGACAAATTGTGATCGATGAAGGTCCTTTTGACCTACAGGGATCTGACATAAACCCATGGCTTAAATCAAGTTTGAGGGTATTATAAAGGATTTGAGGAAATTGGTTATATAATCGAGTAGAGGTTAAAATTGATACAGAAAAACAGAGAAATCGAGCCGTTCTTGAGCAAAATTTGAGCAAGTGTATTGGACTACAAAATAGGTCTTGTATAAGTGGCCTCCGTGAGTTGGTGGTCAAGGATTCAAGGCAATATGGCGAAATGTAGACCTTAAAAACTATTGTGGGCGATAGACATTCTGAAAAAATCTATGCGTTGTTTTAACAAAGAAGTTGTTGAGGAAAAAAATTGCGATTTAACCGGGACCTGTTGGTCGTTTAAAGCAACTAAGCTCCTGATTTCCTCAAAAATTTTCACTCATCCATTCTTAACCCCAAAAAACAAGAGTTGCATCGTAAAACAATTTGGACTTCAAGAATTTGTCATTTGATGACGTGGAAAATCATCAAAATTTCAGCAATGTTATGACGGTTTACACAACAAAATGATTGACCACTGCTCCTTTTGAACTTACGTAGGTAGGGATTACGAAGATATTACACTTCCTTTGAGGAAGTTAAAATAAAAAACTTGTTAAACTTTAAGAAGTCGTTAAAGTTAACTTTAATGTGCACGTGCTTGGTTGATATAATGTGATCCGAAGCTTTTAAATCATTCATGCGATTTATAAAATATTTATTTAACTTAATACAAAGGAAAAAATTTCATGCACGACTGGTTGACATTATAATTGGCAATTTTTCGCTGATATTTTTTATTTATTTAAAAATACCTAAGAAATATGTTACCTTTAAATTTAATAATTGTTAAAAATCCTTTATTTATTGTTGAAATTTGAAAATCACAACCGGCCTCGCGAATGAAGGTTAAGGGTGGCGGGAAGGCACGGAACCGAGGGAATCGTGTAAAAACGAAAATCGGAAGAGAATTTAAAAAAAATAAAAGATCGAGAGTAAATGACGTTTGTTGCTTGGAGGCTGGAAGCCTGACTAAAATTGAACGGCGCGCGCGGGGGGGTTTTCGGAAGGCGGCGTGCGAGGTTTTCCCGATCTCCCGTCTCTCTCCGAAGCTGGGAGAAGGCGGCTCGGATGCTGTGCCTTCACGGTCGATACCTCCCTGCCCCTGGGCACCCCCAAAACCGCGCAAACTCCACCATTCATTTTTTCAAACTTTTTTTATATTAAATTTTTTTTATTGCTTCATAAATTTAAAAAATCGATTAAATAACGGATTATCCTATCTATCAGTATACATATTATTGACATTTTAACCTAAAAGGTGCACAACGAATAAACAAATAATTAAAAAAAATTAATTACAACTCACACCCTGTATAGTTTAATTTTTTGTACAAAAAAATTAAATTAAAAAATAAACAAATAAACCTCAATTAACTTCTTCGGAAGGACCTTAAGAATGAAGAATCTTCACCTTCTTATTATAGGAAGAAGTTACGTCGGTGGGTACTTTTGGCTCCAAAAATGCAAGGGCCATTTTAGCCTTCAGAAGTCTGGCAGTCTAAAGCGATTGTCGGTCGAAATTGTGACTAAATTTATCAAATTTTCAGGAAGCAAACGGCAAAATTCAGGTGGCTTCAACTGACCCAGCCACCCAAAGGCCACGTTTTTCAGTATTTGGTTGATAACTCGAAAACCATTGGCCCTATAGAGAAAATGACTTAGTTCAAAATTATTCCTAACTAAATTCTCATCAAAAAAGTACTTATACGTTTTTGTCCTAGGATGAACAGTTTAGGAGATATGGAGGTCGTTTAGATTTCCGCGAAAACATAATAGTAGGGCGTCAATGATAATAAACAAACAACGAACTATTGCTAGTTCCCGAACACGTATCTGATTAATTCTTGAGATTTACGTGTTTCAAAAATCATTTTTTAGGCGGCTAGATTTTAAATCATGTTCTAACAGATGGCGCACGAATGTCGAATTATGGACGGGCGACGAACTTTTTTATTCCTCCCACGTGCGATAATCTGTTTTAGGTAGATTTTTATTTTCTTTTCCATTATTTATATTTTTTAACTCCATGGTGCTTTTTCTCACAGTTCTGAAAATTGTAGTTGTCTCAAAAAACAAAAATTTAAGACCCAATTAGAAAAAACTCCCTTTAAACAAATTTTCGTATTGTATATTTTAAATTGGTTTGATTATCCTTAAAAAGAAGGTTTGTCTTTTATTAGGGACGGACGTTTAATCCGGAAAAAGTGGGAAGGTTTTACCTACGAAGGGTTTGAAAATTTATGTATTAAAAAACCTCATCGGCGTAAGTTCGTACCGCCTAGGGCAATAATAAAAAAATATCTTTCCTTTGTTAAAAAAAAAAAGAAGAATCTTTTCGCATTTTCGAAGGTCCCACGTATTCTCGTTACTCATGCCTTGAGCCCAAGTTCTTAACCGCAGATGCCTTTTCGTGATTTACGGAAATAGTTCAGATGATGAAGTCTTCAAAGGGCTTCCCCTAATCTTCAAAGCTACAATAAATTAATTAAATCGCTTTTGAGAATAAATTTTTTTTGAACTAAAAAACAGGGAATATTTTTGCATCTCATTGAATAATAACATCGTTTTTACAAACAAAAGCAACTCACGGATCCAGTCGAGTGGGCCCTCGTTAGAAAAGGCACTAAAAACAGTTTTTCTTGCCCTAGATGCAATAATGAATCGAAAAAATGGTGGGGAAATTTTTAAAATATTGTTAAAAAAATATATTTACAAATTTGTACAATTATTTAAAAAATTAAGTTTGGGTTCTTCATCGATGATAAATATGGGTTTTTCATTTACGCCATCGTCGATGACGAATGTGGGCGTTTCTTCTTCTTCATCGTCCATAAAAGCTTCTGGGAAAAGAGAATTCATGTCGATTGGTTCCGTTATAACTTTTTCAGGGCTTCGGCTTCTGGATTTCCTCTTTTTTGTATTTTTAACGGGTTTCGGTTCTTCTTCGTCCGAACTTGAAGAAGCGTCGACATCCATTTTTTCCTGCACCGCCTTCTTCTCGGCTTTGTCTTTTTCAAATGAATCTCTAAAATAAAAATTTTAAAATTAAAAGCACAAACTTGACAAGTTGCAGGATCAAATAAAACGATTCAAAGGGAAAGATAACTCCCGAAAAATCTTGATAAGGGCGAAAACAACTTGTCCGACGCTATCGTGAAACCTCTCCATCACGTTTATGCCTCCTAAATTGTTAAATTGCTCAAAGGAGGGTTCTTACACGTATACCCACTTAAAAAACAATAAATAAAACTTCCGCATTTAAAAATAAATAAATAGCATAGTAAAAATAATTCAAGGTCATCAAAAATTAAGGTTGATTGACTGAACGTGAAAACTTACTTAAAGTAACAAGAGAACGCAGAAGGCTGCTGCAGATTAAGCTCACCGGAGGCAACGTGTGAGCACCGGATTTCAATAACTGAAACAAAAAATGAAAATAATATTAAAATAAAACTAAAAGTTTGGCAAAAAATGTGATTTGACTTTTTCTTAAACTGAAGTTATCATTAAGCCTTCCCTCCAAGGGTCAAATCTTGCTTTTGCAGGATTTTCTTTTTTGCCACCTTATTCCAGGGCGCATTATGGTGAAATCCCCCGAGAGGCAAATAGACCGTGAGGTCATAAGAAGCAATTTTCTTCCTGCTCTCGATTCCAGTCACAGAATGAAGTGAATGACCAAAACGACCTTCTTCAAAAGTCAGTTTTTTTCCATCCATATTCACCATTTAATCTTAACGGTAAATAAGGAGGTCAAGGCTTTTCCTAGACGGACAATGAATCAATCGTTTTTCATCCCGTCCTTCGACCTCCGAAACCGTCGACGTATTTCGCATTTAAACCCTTACTGCCCGCATAAATCACTAAAATAGGAGACGCTTTTGTTAAAAACTAACATCTTTTCCAGGCGACAACTGTCAGATCTTCGTGTTCGAAACGTATTGTCCGGTCCATCAGACAAGGTCAAACACGGAAATTTCAAGGGGAGAGAGAGAGAAAAAAAAATCGAAGATTTTTTGTTAGATTAAAGTTTTTATAAGATAACGTAGACATTGACCCAGTGAACAATGCTAGAAACTCAATAGTTCAACATCAAAATTTCTAATATTAGGTTCAGTTGTATGCGAGAAGTCAATTTTCAGAGCCTAGCGTAAGGTTCCATATTGCCATCAACGAAGCAAACTTGCTGAGTGAAAAGCACAGAAATCCGGTAAAAAAAGATTGGCCCAAAAACACTCGCAGGGGATAGCCAAATATCCCGCTTTCATGGAAAAGTGCCGTTTGGAGAAGCATCTAAAAAAGTTTAGCACCCCATAAATGACTAACTGCCTGTTTTATTCGATTTTATGTACTAGAAAAAACCGTTTTAACTGCCGGTCGGGCGTTTAACTCCTTTTTTACCGGGCTTTTAATTGTTAGATTTTTTGGTGTAAAAACACCCGTTTTTGAGCAATCAGTACCCTATTGCGTTTAACCCTTTTAAACGGCTTTCGGGCCGTATTCTCGACCTTTAAAAACTCCTTTTTTTTACCGGGCTTTTAATTGTTTTTAGATTTTTTTGGTGTAGAAACACCCTTTTTGAGCAATCAGTACCCTATTGCGTTTAAACCCTTTTAAACGGCTTTTGGGCCGTATTCCCTGACCTTTTGGTGTAAAAACACCCTTTTTTCAGGTGTTCGGAAGTTTAGAATTTTTTCCTTTTTATTCCATTTTATGACTAGAAAAAACCCGTTTTAACTGCCGGTCGGGCGTTTAACTCTTTTTACCGGGCTTTTAATTGTTTTGTTAGATTTTTTGGTGTAGAAACACCCGTTTTTGAGCAATCAGTACCCTATTGCGTTTAACACCCTTTTAAACGGCTTTTGGGCCGTATTCCCGACCTTTGGTGTAAAAACACCCGTTTTTTCAGGTGTTCGGGCGTTTAGAATTTTTGCCTGTTTTATTCGATTTTATGTACTAGAAAACCCGTTTTAACTGCCGGTCGGGCGTTTAACTCCTTTTTTACCGGGCTTTAATTGTTTTGTTAGATTTTTTGGTGTAAAACACCCGTTTTTGAGCAATCAGTACCCTATTGCGTTTAACACCCTTTTAAACGGCTTTTGGCCGTATTCCCTGACCTTTTGGTGTAAAAACACCCGTTTTTTCAGGTGTTCGGGCGTTTAGAATTTTTTGCCTGTTTTATTCGACTTTAAGTACTAGAAAAACCCGTTTTAACTGCCGGTCGGGCGTTTAACTCCTTTTTTTACAGGGCTTTTAATGGTTTTCTTAGATTTTTTGGTGTAAAACACCCGTTTTTGAGCAATCGGTACCCTATTGCGTTTAACACCCTTTTAAACGGCTTTTCGGCCGTATTCCCTGACCTTTTGGAGTAAAAACACCAGTTTTTTCGTGTTCGGGCGTTTAGAATTTTTGGGTAGTTTCCCTCGATTTTCAGGTCGAAAAACACCGTTTCCGGCTTAAGTAGGGAAGAAAATCAAGGCATTGAAAAAACAACGCTGCAATCCTTCAATTTGACCCTGATTGTTTACTCCGATAAAATCAAATCAAAATATAAAAATTTAATTCAATTAATAATAAACAATGCGAGACCTAATTGGGTTCAAAATATTTAGATTAACGAGAGAGTGACAAGTTGAAATATGAAAAAGTCAGGTTATAATTCTGAATTCATTTTAAGGGGCAAAGTTAGGATAATAAAGTTTGTTAGACATCGAACCTTATTTGTCTTTTGTATTTTAGCTAAGTCGTCCTTACAAAAAACCTTTATGGTATTTGACAAGACGAAATTAGTCTCGGAAATTAAAGCATCATTTTTTATTGACACCATTCGACCAAAAGCAGGATGTCCTAAGAAAGAGATGTTGCTCAATTTACGAGTATCCACTCCATCAAATCGTCCCGCTATTTTATTACTTGCCCTCAATAAAAAGAAGAGACACGTGGACATGTTTGAAAAGAAAGTGTCAAGAGACAAGGAATTGCATTATTCTGGTTCGTCATATCTGGCAGTTATCTAATTATCCTTAGCCTTATTTAAGACGACCTTTTAAACGGCAATTTCTGCAGTAAATTTACAAACCGGATAAAACCTGAAAAGTCTCGCCATTTCTCAAAATAATGAAAAACAGAGGAAATGATTTTATGACAATAAAAAAGTTAAAAATAGCTTCAGTTTCGTTGAAATCAGGAATATGTAAAAAAATACCAAAGATTACCAAATGAGGGTGGAAACTATAATTTTGAGTTTAACGAGTTTAGGTGCTTGCTTTTGTCCAAGGGATCCGAGAGATCCGATTTTCACCAAATTTTCACCAATTACTTGGTTGGTCTTACAAAAAAGTTTATTAAATCAAATTTGTAGGAAATTTAATTAACTTCTTTTATAACTAAGTTTTCTTGGGTAAAACGTACTGTTTTGAAGATAAACGTGAAAAAACCGCAAAAAGTCACTTTTAGCAAAAATTTTAACGAATTTTTGGTGTAAAAAAATTGCCACTTTTTAATTATTATTTTTTTGGTAGGGAAAAATTTCGTACTTCAACCCATTAAGAGAGTCACATCCGTAGGCGAAAGAGCCCATTATTTCTACCTTGGAAAATTAAAAAAAAAACTTATAAAATTTCTTGAAAAAACTTGGAAAATTTTCGAAAAAAAAAAAAAAAAAACTTGGAAAAAACTTTCGAAAAAAACTTCCCCCCCTTATACTTCCCTCTCTGTTATACTTCCCCCTCCGTTGTACGTCCCTCCGTTATACTTCCCCCTCCAATATTGTTACTTCTCTTTTAATTTAGCAAAAACCCCTTTCTACCATTTTAGGTCAGCGGTCGAAGGGGGTTTGAGTCCTTGGATTTAAATAATTGATATAGAATAATATGTCTTAAAATAAATTACAATTTAAAATTTTGAGTCCGAAATAAAGAATTTTAATGCTTTCTAAATAGGATATTGAGAAGGTTTCAAGAAGTTTGTACGTTCTCCATAGATGGCTAATTTTCCAGCGCTGTGTAATATGGCGAAAGCCCCCTCATTCTCCGTCTTTTCCTAGTTTATTGGCAAGAAAAAATGATAATTTAAACAAAAATTTTTTCTTGAGCTTGGTTCTTCAATGAAGTTAAACATGGTTAAGGGGATAGTGGAACTAGGCATCCGACAGAGAGGAAGATAGCATTAGAGAGAGAGAGAAGTTCAAATTTTAGGCCCCTCTAGCTCTGTCAAATATCATCCGATTTTAATTTTGAAAAGTGATTTATTTATGTTACAACATTTTGAATAGCTGTAGGCAGCAAAATTATAATTTTTCCGGCCGAAAACGGAAAATTTTCTCGGAAAATTTTTCTTAATTAAAAATTCAAAATGTCTCTAAGCACCAGGTATCACCAAAAATTACAGAATCCAAATCTGTTTTCAAAATTCAAATCGGTTGAAAACTCGCGTCCGAAACCGTAGAATCGGCAAACTTCAGAGGAAAAATGCAAGCCGTCCACCGTCTATGATTCCTTCCTCACTCCTCTACTTTTCAACATCTTGACTCTCGGAAATTTTTTTACTTCCTTAAAGAAGTTATTGCGATACCCTCGACGTCGGTTTTTGGGGAAGGGTCTTCCAGACCCCGGAGGGTCAAATAGATTGATCTTTACCGATCTCAACTTTGTCTGTGGTGCCGAAAATCGGATGAAAACTGTGGCCGTAAAGTGTTCCGGAAAAAAATGCTACGGACGGCCAAACGGCCGGCCGGCCGGCCGGCACCACAGACAAAGTTGAGATCGGTAAAGATCAATATTCGATTTTACCTTCCGGGGTCTGGAAGACCACTCCCCAAAAACCCGACGTGGAGGGTATCACAATAACTTCTTTAAGGAAGTTAAAAAGATTTTTCAAAAAAAGAAAAAAAAAAAAGAAACCGGCTCCGTGGCTGGAAGGTTCAGTATTGGACTTCCACATTGGAGATCGGGGTTCGATCCCGGGTTGGGTGTAGGATTTTTGTTTGGAAGTTAATTCCAAATTAATATTCTTCCACAAAATCCGCGATAAATTGGTCTGGCCACTCCTCTGGAGTTGGCCCTGATAGGGCGCCACGGCAATATGGCGAGAGCCCCCGCCTGGTCCTCCCCCCTCCTTAAATGGCCTATAGGCTAGTCCAGAAAAGAAGAAGAATGGATTAACCGATGAGGAAGAAGGCCTCTTGCTCATCGGTTAAATCCCATTCTTCTTAAAAAAAAAAAAAAAAAAAAAAAAAAAAAAAAAAAAAAAAAAA
Organism: Orius insidiosus; assembly: GCA_014119065.1. Lineage (NCBI taxonomy): Eukaryota > Metazoa > Arthropoda > Insecta > Hemiptera > Anthocoridae > Orius > Orius insidiosus. The sequence continues at coordinate 14,993 of JACGAQ010003595.1, forward strand.
AAAAAAAAAAAAAAAAAAAAAAACCCGGAAAATTATTTTTATTATTATAAAAATATATATATTTTTATTATTATTTTGACAAAAAAACTTAGAAAATTTTTCGAAAAAAAAGAAAAGAAAAAAAAAAAAAAAAAAAGAAGGAAAACTCGGAAAATTTTTGGAAAAAAACTTTAAAAATTATTCGAAATAAAAATTTTTTTTTTGACAAAAAAACTTAGAAAATTTTTCGAAAAAAAAAGGAAAACTGGAAAATTTTTCGAAAAAACTTTGAAATTTTTTGAAAAAAAAAATTTTTTTGGACAAAAAACTTAGAAAATTTTTATTCTTAGAAACGTTTTTTTTTTCTTTTTGTGATGCCAGGATGGGGGTGTTTGATGGAAGACATCTGGCAACACTGCATTGCTGCGGACGCTTCCATTTTTCCTTTGAAGTTTGCCGATTCTACGGTTTCGGACGCGAGTTTTCAACCGATTCGAATTTGAAAACAGATTTGGATTCTGTAATTTTTGGTGATACCTGGTGCTTAGAGACATTTTTGAATTTTTAATTAAGAAAAATTTTCCGAGAAAATTTTCCGTTTTCCGGCCGGAAAAATTATAATTTTGCTGCCTACAGCTATTCAAAATGTTGTAACATAAATAAATCACTTTTCAAAATTAAAATCGGATGATATTTGACAGAGCTAGAGGGGCCTAAAATTTGAACTTCTCTCTCTCTAATGCTATCTTCTGTCTCGCTAAAAAACTCCACACTTGACACGGACTTTCCCCTTAAATCACGTTTGAAATATGTTTCAGAAGTTTCAAAGTTTTAAATTATTCAACTCAGTAACTTGTGTTCGAAAAGTAACGGATCGCAACTTTCAAACTAAAGGAAACACCAATTTAAAGTTTTTAATTTGGTACCTATTTGTTTTCAATAAACGACCCCAAAAAAAAACTTGATATCGAACTAGGGTCGGAGAGGGAGGGGAGGAAAGGGCCGGGTGGTGGGGGTTGTTTGGTGCAATACGGTAGTGGGGAGAGTGGACGGCATGCGTTTTGTTATATAAAGTCCACATGGCACCCCCTTAACACACAGTCTTTATCTAACTGAGTGAAGTGTCTATTATTTAAATAAATAACAATAATTTAAATGAATCTTAACATCTTACGTTTTATCCTCGTCGTTTTTTTATCCGTCATGATCATACAAGGATCAGCAAAGCCCTTAACCAGCCCTCAAGACGTAAGTTTTTAAAATAAAATTCAAACAACAATTTTTTCAATCCTAATAAAACATTGACCTAATTATTAAAAATAACAGTTTGCAATAATATTGATTAGATAATAAAAAAAAAACAATTTTTTAAAAAGGATTAGCCGGCTCAAAAACATTGAATTTAGAACCCTATGAATTTTCCTACTCCGCTAAGTTTGGTGGAACAATTTCATTAAAAAGTTCAAAAACTCGCAATTTTGGCTATTTTAAGATTAGGGAATATTTTTTTGGGGTGAATTTGTACCTTTTGAGTACCTACTACGTACCGGAATAAGTGACCATAAAGAATATAAATCGCGGCTATCAGGAAAAAGGAAAGAGTGCATTGCGCGATTATTTTGAAAAGAAGAAGAAAAAAAAATTTATCTTAGAACCACCAAGACTTACGAGTAGAAAACTAGCTTTATCTATGTAAACCCCTTATATATAAATATAAAGCTTTATAAACCCCCTGTTTTGGGCATCTAAGAAAATTTTGGGGATTCTAAAATGACTGGTTTTGGGCACACTTTTAAACGTCAAATAAACATAATTTGGGGTACCAAAACCGCGGCGTTTTACCCTAATATTAGGCAAAAGCAAAGGGTTCGAAGAGGAAGAGGCTGTGATTAGAATTTAAAACTTCGGACCTATGAGCTTCCTCCACTTTATCAGCTTTGAGGCTCAGAAAAAATCTTTCGCTATTCATCCATACTTTTTACATTGTACTTTCATCGTTAATATTAGAGGCAAGAGTTTATTAGTAGGGGGGGGGGGTTAAAATCGAAACTTGGCACAATGGCACCTTGGTACATCAAGTCACCTATAGGATAATACGAAGAAATCAAATAATTGAAACATGGAATTTTTTCCCCAAAAAGCACAAGTGCATCTTTGTATATCATTTTTCCCAAGAGTTTAGACGTCTTTTGATTGGCTATGCCGCCAAGGGGAGCTTTGAAAACGGGAGCAGAAGCGCTTTATCTCTCCTCTTTCTCTTCAGTCCTCCAGTCTCAAAAGAAGGATTTTGCGAGGCGGGTTGATTTATAGACGGAGTGTTTTTGATTGCGATTTTATTTTAGTTCCCCAGAGTAAGACCGTCTTTGGATTTAATAATTACTCTGAGCAGCTTAATTTCAAATTAAGCCCGTAACTCCCACTCAGTTTAAGTACGGGCGTAAAATTTTTTTATCACTCTCCCTCTTATTTTCGGGGAAAGTCAAGAAATTAGAAAAGTTGTCAGTTTTTAACCCCTTCCTCGGTAATTTGTCTCTGGAAAAAGTTTCGCACGGAGAAGAGCTAAGAGGGTTAAACCCTGAGGGAAAGTCGTTTTAATTTTTTTTTTCTTTTACTTCCCCCCCCTTTTTTTCTCTCTTTTCTCTTACCGCCGCCGTGTTAACCCTTGCCACCTGTCAGGATTTTATCACCAGGACTCTAAAAACAATTTGAAACAAAATTATGTTGGTTTCTTTTCGAGAAATCTATTAAAACGCTTTGCACCTCTTAATCTCTACTATTCGTCCTGGAGACAAAATTAACTTCATTTTTTTTAATTGAACATAAATTCATTAAAATTTAAGTTACTTTTCTGTAAAAGAGTAAAAGGTAGAAGAAATCTTTTTGAAGTTACTTTTGTTGTTTGATTTTCTGGAATTGGGCCAACAAATGAGAAGATCAATAGATGGCTTTAAGATCTACGGTCTCTTCTAATGGGTTCCAATAAATTTTATATCACTATGAATAAAACGAAGACTTTAAAATCTATAATCCATGAATGTTCAGGTAAATCGCTTAGGCTATAAACCCACGTTTTTTCGGGGAGAGGACGGGAAAAAGGTGTGTGGTAAATCACGTCTCGGATTATCATAATTTATAAGGGAGGGGGAGAAATCGTTGGTCTGGGTGAAAATCGATTGGCTGCTTTAAGGGATTTGTATTAGCTTAGGGACCACGGTGCTCAGGTGTAAATCGCTCCCCATTTCCGGCGACGGGATAAATTTTATCGGCCAACATTTCGAGGTAAACCACCAAATCAATTGAGTCCCACGAGTCAAAAAAATTTTTTTTTTCCATTTAGGGTATTTTTATTTATTTTAAACTAAAATGGCGCTTACACTGGTTCAAACCAAGGAATTGAAAGAATTCAAATTCAATTGGAGAGAGAGAGAAAAAAAAGTCAAAAGAACTTAAAGAGAAGATTAATCTAAGACAATGCCTTCTAAAGACGAGACTCTTTCAAGATTTCCAATTGTCTCCCCCATTCACAAAATAACTTCCAAGCTTCCTTTGTTTTTTCAACGTTAAAACTATCATTCAAACCAAAATCAGATTCCTTTTTGAAAATTGATTTCAAAGGAACAGATTTCAACCTGAAAAACCTTTTGATTTTGTATCATCATTTATTCATAAAGGGGCTTATAAGTTGATTTTCGAAAGTAAACGAATATTCTCAGAGGTTTTAGGCGTTCAATAATTAATTTTATTAGCCTTTTAAATAACTCATGAATGTTATATTTAATAAAGTTAAACATGAAGGAAGTTTATAAGCTTAAAGGTTTTTAAGGGATGAAACGGGTCAAAGGGTTTCGTGGCCATAAAAATTGACAATAAATTCTATATGAATTTAAGAATGGAAAATTTTTAAAAACATCTTTGATATAGTTCATTTTTTCAAAATTTAAAACATTTTAGGCGTTAAAGTCCATCAAAAGTGACCTTCTCCGTGTAAGGTTATAACCATTAAGAAGCTTAATTTTTAAAGGCTTGTAAATCGTAAACCGTTACAGATATTGAAAAAATGCACTAAATAAAATCTGTTGGAAATTTAATTCTCTTTAATTTTTATTCTATTCATTTTCTCTAGGACGCACTGTTTTCAAGATAAATTTATTTAAAAAAAATTATTTCCGAAAATGGTGCATCCTAGAAAAAAATAATTAAGTACAAATTATAGAGAATTAAATTTCCTACAAGTTTTTATTATAGGTGTACAAAATGAACTCAGCCACATAGTAAATTTGAATTTTGTAGATTTTAGCCGATTTTGTAGCCCTTAGGTGTACAAAATGAAACTCGGCTAAAATCTACAAAATTCAAATTTACCCTGTGGCTGAGTTTCATTTTGTACCGATTGTGTTTCTGGGTATCTGGATCTCTGCTCCCTATGAGCAGATCAACTTGGAATTCGGTACAGAGTTCTCTGATATGAGATGAGGAAATGCTGAAAATTTCGAATCGATCGGTACAGGGTTTTTTGCAGTTACCTACCTGTTCGTTTAGTTGAAAGGTTTTTTTTAATTTGGCAGCCACAAATGTTTTCTTTATTTACCTTCTACTGAAATTAAAAGTTCTAAAAAAAATACTTGTAACCTAGAGAGTTTTCCGGGACAATTTTTTTTAATTTCCTTTGCCTAGGGACATTTTCTCCCTTGAAAACACAGGGCTTTTGATGAGGGAGGAGAAGAGGCTAATTAAAAACCTCGACATAAAATGAAAATGTGGGGGTGGAGGATCATCTGAACGCGAAAATGAGCAACAGTTACGTTTAAATAATTCACGGTTAATTAAACCTTCGTCAGGGGTTCGGTCGCACCCGAGAGGCAATTTAACTGACGTCGAAATTAGACGAGGGAAACCCTCTTAAAACCGCCCATCAACGAATTCATTTAACATTTAACGTCAAGAAAACTTCCGATTGGAAAAACTTAAAAGTTTTTTAGTGTCCCCGAGTCTAGTCTCGCCTCTAGTCGACAGAAAAAGGGCCCACATTTTTCCCGCTCTAGTTGCCAACTAACACTAAAATTTTTATAATTTTTCAGATTGAGGTGGAAATGCGGCAAACACCACAGACGCATTGTCTTAGATTTAGAAAATTTGATATGATACGAAGATGTCGAAGGTAAATTAATAACCAAATTTAATTTTTTAATGGCTTTGATTGTCTTTGAATGGCTTGAAATATTTCGCAAAAACATAGAATTTATACTTTTTTTTACAGATTTAGAAAATCATTTTCACCTTATTTTAATAGCGTGTTGCAAAATATGCCTTTAGGGGTTAAAGGGAGATATTTCAGGTGAACCATTGAAATGCGAATAATTGATTCCATTTTAAAATAAATAAACGATTTTACAGGAGTTGGATTTACAACGGAAAATAATAAAACATTAAAGAGGTACTTGGGCTAACAGCATTGCATGTTTTAGAGCATGAATTTTTGAGTTTAATGCACGTGAGACCCCTGGATAATGAATTCCTAACCTACAATTTTAAACCAATCAACAGACCTAAGAGGTATCAACCAATGGTATTCCTTCTATTAAACAAATGAATTTTTTTAAAAGGAAAAGACTTTCAAAAATTAGTTTTCTATGTGACTTTTTCCAGTTTTTCGAAAAAATGTTGGTTCAGTGAAAAATAACTTCTTTAAGGAAGTTAATAAATTAATGTTAATTAATTAATAAAAATTAATTAGTAATAGTTTTATATTAGGTACAAAATGAAACTCGGCTAAAATCTACAAAATTCAAATTTACCCTGTGGCTGAGTTTCATTTTGTACACCTAATAAATAAAATTGTAGGAAATTTAATTCTCTATAAATTTGTACTTAATTATTTTTTTCTAGGATGCACCATTTTCGGAAAATAATTTTTTTTAAATAAATTTATCTTGAAAACAGTGCGTCCTAGAGAAAAAATGAATAGAATAAAAATAAAGAGAATTAAATTTCCAACAGATTTTATTTAGTGCATTTTTTCAATATCTGTAACGGTTTACGATTTACAAGCCTTTAAAAATTAACCTTCTTAATGGTTATACTTCAATAACCTTCTTACACGGAGAAGGTAAACTTTTGATGGACTTTAACGCCTAAAATGTTTTAAATTTTGAAAAAATGAACTACTAGGTGTACAAAATGAAACTCGGTAAAATCTACAAAATTCAAATTTACCCTGTGGCTGAGTTTCATTTTGTACACCTAATAATTTAATTAATAAAATTAATTAATTATCTAATTAGATAAGTTCTTAAGTTAATCCAAGCACAATTTCCATTACAAATATGACAGTAAACACGTTCAAAATTCAATTTTTTTTTCTTTGATGACTGGGCCCAATTAGAACTTTGAATTATTTTTTTTTTTTTTTTTTTTTCAGGTACAGAGTGAGAAGACATAGATAGGAAGGAGCAGAAAGAGAAGAATGCCAAAGGGTACCCCAGATCTCATAAAGAACAGGGTTGACATCAGAAAATCGAAAGTTAATAATAACGAAGGCTGATATTTTATTCCAAATATTAGAATAATTTTTGCCTTAACGCACATATTGGAACTGATATTCACTTTTATTTATTTAAATTTAGACCTTAAATACACAATCCCTTTGGTCATGGGACCAGATTACTTAATAAGGAAAAAAAGGGAGAAAATTTTGATCTTTTCTACTTTTCTTTTATTTATAGATAATTTATTTAAAAATGTAGTTGTAAAATAAAAATTATAATTGAAAAATTCTATTTTTAATACCTTTAGAAGATTGAAAAAAGTGATTTTCAAAGGGAAAATAAGTGAAGAGGTCGATGTATGAAATGAGTCAAGAGCCTACTTCAATTTCAAAGGCGATACTCCCAAATAAAAAGTAAAAAAAAGGGAGAAAAAAACTTCAACTTTTTTTTAAATTGAATTTTTTTTTAAGTTTGTTTTTTACTTTAATTGCTTTCTCAGCAAAATATCAACACAAATAGGGTTGATTCGATATGGCTTCCTTCCGATATTTTTCAAAATTCGATATTTATAAATTTTATCGGATAAAATATCGGAAGGAAAATATCGGATGAACCGATATATCGGAAGGAAAATATGGTACAAACATTGCAAATATCGGAAGGAAAATATCGATATTGAATATCGTATATACATATATCGTATGGTTGTTATCACATATCACTGACAAGTTATAAGTTATCCGTGTGCCCCATTTTTCTCGGATTCATATCGTAAACATATCGCGATATATCAGTAAGGAATATCGGATCGGATAAAATATCGGATGAACCGATATATCGGAAGGAAAATATTGGACGAATATATCGGAAGGAAAATATCGGATGAACCGATATATCGGAAGCAAAATATCGGATGAACCGATATATCGCGATGTATATCGTATGGATGTTATCACATATCACTGACAAGTTTATAAGTTATCCGTGTGTTGCCCCATTTTTCTTTCGGATTCATATCGTAATCATATCGCAATATATCGGAAAGGAATATCGTATCGGATAAAATATCGGAAGGAAAATATTGGATGAACCGATAAATCGGACGGAAATATCGGATGAACCGTTATATCGGAAGGAAAATATCGGATGAACCGATATATCGAAGGAAAATATCGGATGAACCGATATATCGGAAGGAAAATATGGACGAACCGATATCGGAAGGAAAATATCGGATGAACCGATTTATCGGAAGGAAAATATCGGATGAACCGATATATCGGAAGGAAATATCGGACGAACCGATTTATCGGAAGGAAAATATCGGATGAACCGATATCGGAAGGAAAATATGGACGAACCGATATATCGGAAGGAAAATATCGGACGAACCGATATATCGGAAGGAAAATATCGGATGAACCGATATATCGCGATGTATATCGTATGGATGTTATCACATATCACTGACAAGTTATAAGTTATCCGTGTTGCCCCATTTTCTTTCGGATTCATATCGTAAACATATCGCAATATATCGGAAAGGAATATCGTATCGGATAAAATATCGGAAGGAAATATTGGATGAACCGATATATCGGACGGAAAATATCGGATGAACCGTTATATCGGAAGGAAAATATCGGATGAACCGATATATTGGAAGGAAAATATCGGATGAACCGATATATCGGAAGGAAAATATCGGATGAACCGATATATCGGAAGGAAAATATCGGATGAACCGATATATCGGAAAGAAAATATCGGACGAACCGATATATCGGAAGGAAAATATTGGATGAACCGATATATCGGAAGGAAATATCGGATGAACCGATATATCGGAAGGAAAATATTGGACGAACCGATATATCGGAAGGAAAATATCGGACGAACCGATATATCGGAAGGAAAATATCGGATGAACCGATATATCGCGATGTATATCGTATGGATGTTATCACATATCACTGACAAGTTATAAGTTATCCGTGTGTGCCCCATTTTTCTTTCGGATTCATATCGTAAACATATCGCAATATATCGGAAAGGAATATCGTATCGGATAAAATATCGGAAGGAAAATATTGGATGAACCGATATCGGACGGAAAATATCGGATGAACCGTTATATCGGAAGGAAAATATCGGATGAACCGATATATCGGAAGGAAAATATCGGATGAACCGATATATCGGAAGGAAAATATCGGATGAACCGATATATCGGAAGGAAAATCGGATGAACCGATATATCGGAAAGAAAATATCGGACGAACCGATATATCGGAAGGAAAATATTGGATGAACCGATATATCGGAAGGAAAATATCAGTACAAATATCACAATATCGAAGGAAATATCGATATTCCATATATCGGAAGTATCACAACAACCCTAAACACAAAGCTAGCCTCGACCAGGCCCCAACGAAACCTCCGTTATTGCAGAGCAATTTAATATATTTCATCTCTACTATCCAATATTTGTATATCTGTTTAAAATTTTGAAAATTCTGCAAAAAAAAATTTTTTCCGCAGCGAAATATAAGGAGTGCCTACTAATCGAATGAAAATTACAGCCGTAAAAACATGCACGGACGGCAGGCACAACAGACAACCTCATGATTGGTAAAGATCACTAATCATTTATCTTCTATGTGGTCTGAAAGAACCATTTTAAAAAACCGTCAAGTGGAGGGTGTCAAATAACTTCTCTTAAAATCCCAATGGTAAATTGGAACTTAAATTATAAATCTTCGGGTTTAACGATTTATAGAAATTTGAGGAAGAAAAAAAATCTTACCTGATTTATAGCAGCAGTGCTTGCGAAAGAACGGCCTGCAGATGCATGGGAGACTTTTCATATTTGGCAGTAGCATTTTCTTGCTGCTTGCAATCAAAGCAGCAAATGGTGTCAACGCCTCATCTCTATTGTCCAACGTCAAATTCTGCTTTGGTGCAGAATATTCGTGTGTATGCTCAAACCCATAAAGTTCCTATCAAAATTATTAAATTAAGTAAAAAATTAAACTTTTTTATACTTGATTGGAATTAATAAAAAAGAGTTGAGAATAATTAAGCCAAGGTGCTTCACGCTCTTCCACTTTATCCCGTGGTATGAAGACACCAGCAACTGCTTTCGATGATAACTTTTCTTTGGTATAAACCGCCTTTTCACTATCCAAATTAAATATAAACACTAAAAAATATCAAATTAATTAAGTATAAAAAATAAAGGTGATCTATACGTTTATTATCTTCAGAAAAGACAGCAGTGTAATTTGAGAATGGATCAGCGACGACTAAACTACTGGACAAATCAAGACACCAGTGAAGCGAAAGCGTGAGTAAATTCCAAACTGAAATTTGACTTTTGGTAGCTGTAAAAACTAAATGGCAGCAGTCCCTTCGACCAAACTCAACAGATCTGTTTAAAAACAAATTATTTTGCTTTTTTATATAATTTTAATTACTTTAAATGTTCTGTTCCTCGAGATAAAGATTCTTTCAAGGAAATATTATCGACGCACCAAAGAGTAAGCGAAGTCTGAAATGCAATGGCGAGAAGAGAACCGTCGTAAGAGAAACTGGAAGGACCACATTCCATATCGCGGTAAAAACAAGTATTTTGGCACTCCCATAAAACGCCTTTTCCTAAAATAAACAAAATACAATTTACAGAATTTCGAATTTTGAAAATTCCTGGGAGGAGAAGTTAGGACAGAAAGAGACAAATCAGTCAAATTATTTTTAAAAAAAGTTCTTACGATAAACACTGTCTAGAGGGCTTGGGGACCAAATGCGAGCTTTCTTATCGCCTCCTGTAGTCACAACTAAATAATCAAGATCGTCAGAATCGTTTTGAACCAGAAGTCCAGAACCTGGTCTAAAAGATAAATCATCCAATGACTTATCATGAGGCAATTCAATCGATGTATTCAAAGAGAAACTAAAATAAAATAAATAAATCGAAAATTGTTAGTAAAATCCACTTACCATTTTTTGGCCGATAAATATTGCCAGAATTTCAATCTGATTTCATTTTCGACGCCTTCATCGACACGCCATTCCACGGTTGCCAACCATGCGCCGTCATCGCTCACAGCACTTTTAGTCACTTCTGTATTGACGATGAATTTATTCCTTTCTTGAGTAAGTTGATTTTGCATTGTAACATCAATCTATTTTATATTATTAAAATTTTATTATAAAAAAAATATAGCTACGATTTGATGGAGGTTTCTCATTTGAGGAGAATATAGTTGAAGATGTCCAGGTTTTCCGTTTAGAAGAATAGAATGAGTTCGTGGCTCATAGGTTAAGCCAGCTGGAAATGGTTTTAACCAATTTGAAGGTAAGACGGCCCACGAAAGTTCTTGAAGTACGCAGTGGATCTTATTTGTTGCTGTTACAACATATATTCCATTATCTAAAGTGCTGACAGCAATAAATTGGTTATCAAGCGAAACTTCAACATGAACAATATTCGCAGAAAGTCGTGGTAGGTAATTTCTCATTTGAGGATTCTCAAGATTCCATTTGACCAAAACATTTTCATTTCCGACCGTAAACATGGATGAACCTAAGAACAGAAAGGATAAATTTAACTTTTTTAAGTCAGGTTTTACCAGCAGGACTAAATGATATATCATTGCAGGGTAAAGTGTGCCAATGATATACAGGCTTAGGCCCTCCTTTTGCTGCAGTTGACTTCAGTAAAACAACTCGTCCAGTGTCATCACCGACTGCCACAGAATCATTCAGAGGGTGGCAACGCACACAAGTCCATCTTCGTACATTTCCAGCCGCAATGCTAAAAATTAAAATATAGTTAAAAACTGGCGAATTCTCACAGGGAATTCGCCACAGTTTTCAACCGATTTTCACCAAATTTTCACACAAATTTCTTTAGCCGGTGAACAAGAAGGTAACGAGGGCGATTTTTGAATTTCGAAAAAATGGCAGATATAATATGTACAGTAGAGCGTCGGTTATCCGAAACAATGGGGCCGAAGGGTGTTCGTATAATCGATTTTTCGGATAATCGAACATCACTGGAAGTACATATGTCATACATAATATGTATGTACGTTTATGTATTTCTTTGTTGAGGGTAGGAAAATGGTGGGATACAACAAAAAAAAAGCAAAAAAAAAAACACTTTTTTGACTAGACCTTTAATAGGTAACCGAAAAGTATGACCAAAAAGTATGAAAAGTGTGACCAGTCGTAAAAAAAAATTTTTTTTTTTTTTGACGTGATTCGGCTTTCGGTTAACCGACGTTTCGGATGACCGACTTTCGGATAATCGACGCTCTACTGTATATTTAATTATGGCTGTTTGAAATTTAAAAAAATTTGCTGCGGCCGAACCGTTGGTCCGATTTTCACCAATTTCACCAATTACTCTTTATATTTT
>JACGAQ010003596.1:0-26847 GCA_014119065.1 Orius insidiosus
CTTTGTCACTGTTTGAAGTTGGGAGGCCTTGCCGATAGCAAACGTCCGTGACAATGCGCTCGCCATTACGGCCAAACAATATCCCACGCGCTACCGGATTCCAACAGATGCGCAAAGAAAAACCAAAAAAAGAACGTTTAGTTACGAAACGTCCGGAAACAAGTGAATAGCCGCGTTCAGAGACGTTCAGGACAGTTTTCAGTTCTGCTTTTTTCTTTTTTTCTCTCCATAAAGACAATGAGGGTCGTTTGTCGTACAATTAGTTTTACAAAAGGCCATAAAATAAAGATTGAATCGTCAGATCTCTTCTTCCTCGATTCTGCTCAGATAGAAGACATTCAGAACGATAAGCCTCTTCTAAAAGTAAGTCACCTCAAATATTCCAATCGATACTGATCCCGAAAAATTTTCAACTTGAACTTTATTTGCTTTAAAAATCATTTAAATATAATGGGTCTTTTCTCTCCCTTCCAGCGCATGAAAAGTCACGTTTTGTTGTGTTTGTAGGACGCTTTCAACATGTTTAAAATTTGAATAAATTAATTTAATAATTTTTAAAAAATTTTTGACCGACAGAAGAAAAATTCACCGATACTATGCAATTTGAGGTATTTGTTGAGATTATCAAAAAATTTAAAAAAAGCCATTTTTTTAACTTAAAAAAAGAAGGGGGTACGTTCTATACATAGCAAAACTCTTGATTTAATGAACTGCATGATCAAGCATACCAAGTGGGGAAAAAAGTGGGATTTTGTCAGTCTTCAACTATACGTCTATCGATTTCAAATATTCGCGTTTTAGATTTTACTGCTTTTTTAGTTCACGCAAATAATAAACATTAAAATAACATTAGGCGAAAGTAATTTCCGGTGCGATAGATAATTTTTTTTGCCTTTTCCATGTGGAAAAGTTGAACGGGAACCATGGAGATCGCTCAACACGAAATGTCAATCGATGGATTCTTCGCGGATTCCGAGAACGCAGTCGGTCACTTGCGTTCGGCTTATAACATGAGGTATGAAACACGTCCGAAAATCACAGTTCTGCCAATTTTCAAGTGAAACGATAAAAATGAAAGTTTATTTTTACTACGTCTGTTTACTTTGAAAAAGGTTTAGGTCATTAAGAAAGATGAATTTGTAAACATTAAAAACGGTTTAATTTAGACATCAGACGAATATAACTTTGAAAAAAATTTTAGATGGCAAACAGCCCGAAGATGGAACCCAATCCACTGCCGCGTAAGTTCAATTTTTAAAATCATAAAATAATAAATTTCAGAATCTCTTCCGGGCAAACTTCGATATGGACTGTGGAAGGCAGCCAACAACATTAGCTGCCCTAAAGCCAATGAAACTGACCAAAAACTAATTATGTATGGTACAACCTTTAATTTTAAGGGTGCTTCATATTTTTTTTCAGTTTTTTCAAATACTCGAAAAGAAGTCTAGAAGTATTTTTAATTTTTACGATTTTTTTAAATCGATTCTTACGATTGCTTTGTGCGTTTTTATTTATCTAGGTACCTAATACCTATTTTGTTGACTTTTTAAATGATATTTTGTTTTAGTCAGCATGAAAATGTTGAAATGCATGAGCATATGTACTTCTCGAATTGTTTAAGGGCCGGTAAATGATTTTTATTTTCGCCATTAATTTTATAGCACTTCTTCTTAGTTTGCTCTTTCTATTAGGTGTACCAAAATGAAACTCGGCTAAAATCCTAAAAAATTCAAATTTACACTGTGGCTGAGTTTCATTTTGTACACCTAATAAAAATTGTAGGAAATTTAATTTCTATAAATTTGTACTTAATTATTTTTTCTAGGATGCACCATTTTCGGAAAATAATTTTTTTTTAAATAAATTTATCTTGAAAACAGTGCGTCCTAGAAAAAATGAATGGAATAAAATTAAAGAGAATTAAATTTCCAACTTTTATTTAGTGCTTTTTTTTCAATATCTGTAACGGTTTACGATTTACAAGCCTTAAAAATTAACCTTCTTAATGGTTATACTTCAATAACCTTCTTACCGGAAAGGTCACTTTTGATGGACTTTAACGCCTAAATGTTTAAAATTTTTGAAAAAATGAACTACTAGGTGTACAAATGAAACTCGGCTAAAATCTACAAAATTCAAATTTACCCTGTGGCTGAGTTCATTTTGTACACCTAATAGTTTTAAGGAAATTAAAGTGGCCTTTTGTTTTCAGCGTCGGCAATTTTACATTCGATGAACCATTCGCAACATCCCTGTCATAATTTTTACAATTACGTCTGCGGTAACTTCAGAGTTGAGAATCCGATGACCGACCCATTCTGGCAGAATAGCTGGTTCAGAATTCGAGCTACTATAATAGAAAGAGACATTAGAGGTAAAAAAACGTTTTTTAATATTCCTCATTTTGTTAAAATGGGCGGATGACATGTTAAGTACTTGGTAAATTACGCCGACACGAACCTTTTTAATTAATTAATACGTTAACAAGATCTTAAAAAACGATGTTTACATGTTTATCTGGATAATAAAATCGTTTTGTTTCATGAGAATCTTGAATTCATTAAATAATTAGCAACTGTGGCGTTTTCCTCAGTATTCAGGCCAAAAACCACATATTTTTTAACTCGGAGGACCTCCCAAAATTCGTACAATTTCGCAAAACATTTTTTTCCTTAAAGAAGTTATTGTGACACCACGTCGGGTTTTTGGGGAAGGGTCTTCCAGACCCCGGAGGGTCAAATCGAATATTGATATTTACCGATCTCAACTTGTCTGTGGTTCCGGCCGGCACGGCCACAGTTTTCAACCGATTTTCACCATTTTCACCAAATTCTTTAGGCCGGTTAAGAAAAATGTAACAGGGCGATTTTTGAATTTCGAAAAAATGGCGGAGATATGTCTGTTTGAAATTTTAAAAAATTCGCTGCGGCCGAACCGTTGTCCATTTTCACCAAATTTTCACCAATTACTCCTTATTTTTAAGAATTTTTGGTGTAAAAAATTGCCACTTTTTAATTATTAATTTTTTTAGTAGGGAAAATTTCATACTTCTACCCATTACGAGAGGCACATCCTAGGCCAAAAGCCCATTTCTACCTTGACACTTAAAAAAATTTTCGAAAAAAAGAACTTAAAAAATTTTTCAAAAAAAAAAGTTAAAAAAAGCGCAAATTTAAAAAAACCGGAAAATGTTTCAAAAAAACTCGGAAAATTTTCGAAAAAAAAAACTCGGAAAATTTTTCGAAAAAAAACTTTTATTGTCCCTCTGTCTTCTACTTCCCTCTCTTATACTTCCCCTCCCTTATACTTCCCCCTCCGTTGTACTCCCCCTCCTATGTTGTTACTTCTCTTTAAGGAAGTTTCGTCGGAAGCTCTTCAAACCATATTTTTTTCAGATTTTATGGTTCAACCTAATAAAGATGATGACCCATTGTTTGTTCAACTTGCGCGAAAGTTTTTTTCAGTTTGTAACGACTACGGTATTTTTTTAAAATATTAATTAAACATTATTTAAAATCCAAATTATAGATGCTATGGAGGAAAATGGCATGGAGACATTTTGGGATATACTGAATAACACAGGACTTCCGGTAAATCCATTTTTGGACTCTACACCGGAAAAAATTGGCCAGAAACGCTTGGCAAAGTACGAAGAGTTTTTGGCTTTAATTTATTCATCGGATATTCGTTTTACCCTCAATAACGAATAGTTCGCGCAATCAAATCACAATTGCTGCACCTGGACAAGTCGACGGTACCATCCCAGGGTAAATTTTTTTTTGTTTATAATTTTTTATTATTTATTTTTTTTAGATTTAATTGGAATATGATAAAAGTGATAAATTAATTAAAAAATGATCGACAAAGAAGTTGATACTTACAAATCAATTGGTTAAACAAGGTGGAAAAATGGTCAAATATATTATAATGAAGGCAGAATCTAAAAAATATATTGAGAACGAAGAAGAAGAAAATATTTTATCTTCTATGTCCGATATTCTTTATTTGATGAGAAATCAATCAATGTTGTAAAAACGAAAGTTAGAAAATTCTTTTATTTTTTTATTAGTTAGAAAGTTCGCCAATGTGACGAAATCAATCTAACGAAGTTCCTGTTGAGATGAGCTATGAAGAACTGCAGGCGTTTATGGATGAAGGAGCGCCATCTGGAAAATCTAAAGTAACTATTATAGAAGAGATTCGCTAATTTATTTTTTTTAAAGATTGACATAAGATCGTTTGTTAGCTCAATATATGAGAACTATCCCGACATTCATATTGATTTTGACAACGATACTTTACTCGTGCATCAAAAATATTATTTTAAAATTCTCTCCGGCCTTCTAGATAAAACGGATGACAAAATAATCGGTAATACCAACATAGAAAATAAAAATAAAATTAAATTTTTAGGACAGTACATTTGGTGGAATGTCTTGTACAATTTGGCGTCTCATATAAACGAAGATTTGAACACAATGAAGAGTAAATTTACAAGTAAAATTTAGGGGATTATCCTATAACGACGAGGTAATTTAAAATAAAATGAAAAACTTAATTTTACTATCAAATAATTTAAACCAATAATGGAGGAAGAAATGATCATGATAACGGGTATCTCACGACGAGTTTCGGCTTAAAAAGCCTCGTCAGGTGAGCTATTCCCTCTATCACAATCGGTATTTTCACTGCGGAATACAAACGCAATAAAATTTTAATCGTAGCGTTAGTTCTAACACCGAGGTTTTTAGGAGAGCAAAATACGGATCAATTTCTCATTGGAATCAACATTACCTGCTGGCTAATCGTGAACTACGCGTTTTCTGTTGGTAATAGGTTAAAACTACCAACGGAATTCGATTCTCCACTAAATTTACCATCAGAAACAATACTAACTCAAAATTGATAAAAAATGACTTAGCCAACTACGCGTTTTCTGTTGGTAATAGGTTAAACTACCAACGGAATTCGATTCTCCACTAAATTTACCATCAGAAACAATACCTAACTCAAAATTGATAAAAAATGACTTAGCCAACTACGCGTTTTCTGTTGGTAATAGGGTTAAACTACCAACGGAATTCGATTCTCCACAAATTTACCATAGAAAATACCTAACTCAAATTGATAAAAAATGACTTAGCCAACTACGCGTTTTCTGTTGGTAATAGGGTTAAACTACCAACGGAATTCGATTCCCTAAATTTACCATCAGAAAAATACCTAACTCAAAATTGATAAAAAATGACTTAGCCAACTACGCGTTTTCTGTTGGTAATAGGGTTAAACTACCAACGGAATTCGATTCTCCACAAAATTACCATCAGAAACAATACCTAACTCAAAATTGATAAAAAATGACTTAGCCAACTACGCGTTTTCTGTTGGTAATAGGGTTAAACTACCAACGGAATTCGATTCTCCACAAACCATAGAAACAATACCTAACTCAAAATTGATAAAAATGACTTAGCCAACTACGCGTTTCTGTTGGTAATAGGGTTAAACTACCAACGGAATTCGATTCCCACAAATTTACCATCAAAAACACCTAACTCAAAATTGATAAAAAATGACTTAGCCAACTACGCGTTTTCTGTTGGTAATAGGGTTAAACTACCAACGGAATTCGATTCTCCACAAATTTACCATCAGAAACAATACCTAACTCAAAATTGATAAAAAATGACTTAGCCAACTACGCGTTTCTGTTGGTAATAGGGTTAAACTACCAACGGAATTCGATTCCCACAAATTTACCATCAGAAACAATACCTAACTCAAAATTGATAAAAAATGACTTAGCCAACTACGCGTTTTCTGTTGGTAATAGGGTTAAACTACCAACGGAATTCGATTCTCCACAAAATTACTAGAAACAATACCTAACTCAAAATTGATAAAAAATGACTTAGCCAACTACGCGTTTCTGTTGGTAATAGGGTTAAACTACCAACGGAATTCGATTCTCCACAAATTTACCATCAGAAACAATACCTAACTCAAAATTGATAAAAAATGACTTAGCCAACTACGCGTTTCTGTTGGTAATAGGGTTAAACTACCAACGGAATTGGATTCTCCATAAATTTACCATCAGAAACAATGCAAACTCAAAATTGAAAAAAAAAAAAGCCGGTGTTAGAACAAACGCGACGAAATGTAGAGTATTGCTATGACAGCAAACCTGTCATAAGAATTTTAAAAATGATGTAAGTGGCTCTATCTCTTGGAGAATGGCGGTAAGCTTCAGGGAGATTGAATGTTTTCGGCTTCCCGCTGTATCCACTATATCTCTAGACAGGCACAATGAAAAGATTGTGATGGGGGAATAGCTTACCTGACGAGGCTTTTTAAGCCGAAACGCGTCGTGAGATACCCGTTATCATCTTCCTCCATTATTGGTTAATTATTTGATAGTAAAATCACCCCCCTAAAAATTTAATTTTTTTTCTTTAGAACTACTCTATGTTTAGAGACAGCAGGTCGTTTAATGGGTCCTGCAGTCGGTATTTTATGGTCAATAAAACTTCAGGAGTTTCTCAGGTATATTAAATTTAATAATTTTTATTTTATGCTTTTATTTATTATCTCAGATAATAAAGATGATCGAGGGTATGAAAAATGAGTTTAAAAACACTTTTGGCGGCCTCTATTGGATGGACAATAATACTATCCTGGCTTCTAAACTCAAGTTAGACCAAATAAATGCTTTCATCGGCATTTCCTCAATTATGGAAAGCGAAGAAACCATCGAAAATATGTTCAATGTAAGTAAATATATTCCCATCAAAATAACGTTACCATAATGTCCATCCAATCGAGTAAAAATGTTTTTAAAACTCCATTCAATGAACTAAAAAAATAAATATTTAAGATAAAATCTTTTTAGATTGTTAACATGTTTGTTAAATTACGTGTTCAATTTCAAAAAATATTTGTATTCCTTGATTGGATGGATACACCAACGCAAAAGATGGCAATATCAAAATTACACAACATGGCTTTTCGCAGGAGTTGATGATAGTGTGAAAAAAGAAAGTAAACATATCAATATTTTTACTAATGTATGTACTTCCAACCTTTTTTAAAATTGTAAAAAATATTTGCAATCTTTTAGGTAACCATTGAAGACGAATTTCACCTGAAAAATTTACTCAATCTTGTTAAATTAGCCAATGACGATTTATTCCAGTCGATAAATATGGAAAATGATCCACATAAGTAAGTAAATTTGAATTTTTTAATTTTGAGCATGAAAAGTGAGAAAACTTGTCTAAGCCGGGAGGTTTCGGCTCATGTTTTCCTTTCATAACCTGCGACATGAACGCTACTTTCACGCCGCCATCATCAGCCAAGTTTTCTCCCAACCTACTTTCAACCTAAATATGTTCAAATTAAAAAATTCAGTGCTTTCTTTGTATCGTTTTCTTCTGTAGTACTAAGGAAAATTTTTTTGTTTAAATTTTAGGGCCTATTTTGATCCATTTTTGTAAATGCTTACTACGATCCTAGTAGTAATTCAATTCGTAAGTTTTAGTATTTTAGTAGTTTAGGTACTTAATTTATTTTACAGAAGTTCCTGCTGGTATGATCCAGTTTCCATTTTATGATCTTGGGGTGAGGTAGGATTCAAATCAACTTTTTTTAATAAAAATTAATAAATTTTTCAAATTAGTTCATTGAATTATGGTGCCATCGGGACAATCATAGGGCATGAGCTTTCGCACGCTTTTGACAACATAGGTTTTGTATTTTTGTTTTTTTAAAAGAAGAAATAATTTTTTTCTTTTTAGGAAGGCTGTATGACGGAAAAGGGAACGTGCGCTC
The DNA here is from genome assembly GCA_014119065.1 of Orius insidiosus. Taxonomy (NCBI): domain Eukaryota; kingdom Metazoa; phylum Arthropoda; class Insecta; order Hemiptera; family Anthocoridae; genus Orius; species Orius insidiosus. Next base: position 7,834 of record JACGAQ010003596.1, read on the forward strand.
CTGGTGGTCGGAAACCGCCGTTTCCAACTATGAAATGAGGACAAAATGTTTTGAAGAAGAATACGATAATTTCGTCATTCCTCAATTAATAAATGCTTCGGTAATTTATTTTAAAACGATTATAATTTATAAGATATTTTTTTAGGTTGACGGTAAGTTTACATTGGGAGAAAACTTGGCAGATGATGGTGGCGTGAAAGTAGCGTATGAAGCGTTCATGGAGGTTATGAAGGGAAAACAAGAACCGAAACCTCCCGGCTTAGACAAGTTTTCTCATGAGCAACTCTTTTTTATTGGTTTCGCTAATGTAAGATTTTTTAAATTTTTGGGCCTAAAATAATTTTTATTCCATAGATCTGGTGCAGCGAAACGGCACCGTCGATTCTGCTACAGTTATTAGACGAAGATGAACACAGCCCCGATTTCGTCCGAGTGAACGCCGTACTTCGGAATTTCATCCCATTTTCTATCGCCTTCGACTGCGCCGGAGGGACGCAATGAATCCGGCAAGAAAGTGCGTTTTGTGGGATCGCTCTCCGTAAAAACAGACGTAAACTCATCGTTTGTTCTTTTAAAATTTGGATTTTGTTCCTTTTCATTCACGAAAACTTGCGTTTTAAATTTACCAAATCATTTTATGGAATAAAGATTTATTTTTATTGCATTTTCATTATTTAGAGCCTAGAATACATTTTTTAGTTTCCCATTTTTAAGAGAGTTATCGCAACGCCTACGTCAAGCTATTTGGAAAGGTTCTTAGAACCCGTACAGAAAAATTGGTTAGTGATCTTGGCCGGTCATAAGGTTGTCTGTGGTGCTGGCCGTCCGTCAATTTTTTCCACCTTCAATTTTCATCCTTTTTCTCAAATTCTTACAGAGTTCACTTTATTTTTTAATTCACCAAAATGGGGAAATGTGCTCTACGGCCATAGAGTCTGTTCACCAAATACTCCTAACATACAGGGTGTCCGGAAACACATGGCAAGCGTCTGGGAGAGCGTTAAAAAGTGGTTTTACGAAAAAAAGTTAAATGTAAACCCCCCTTAATTTAAATCAAAGAATTTGATGGTGTAGTTTAAAATCCGCCTGGATATACAGGGTGTCCAGACACAACCTAACTTCGTTATTTCAAATGAGAACCCCTATTTTTTATTTCAGATTCGTAATCTACGCAAAATTTCAAGTAGATTTGAGTACTCATATGACGATTTGGACAACTTTTAAAAAATGTCAAAATTAGCGTTTTTTGCGCTAAAATCCGTTAAAATTGACCTAGGAGACTCGTTTTTTTTTAATTCCGCTTATTTTTTCCCGAAGAATCCAACTGTCTCAAATTTGAGCATCTTCGCATTCTGCATCACGAGATTTCGTCGCTAATGGCCTTTTTCAAGTTTAACTCCAAATTCCATACTTCAAAAATGAAATTAGCGATTTGTTGACGGAATTTTAATTTTTGATGCATAAACAAAAAGACGCTGTAGCTCTTTCAAAATTTGGTCCGAAAGAAAAATTCCTTTCAACAAGTGCTAATTTTCATTTCTGAACTAAAAATTTGGGTTCTAACTTGAAAAAAGGCCATTAGCGACGAAATCTCGTGATTCAGAATGCGAAGATGCTCAAATTTGAGACAGTTGGATTCTTCGGGAAAAAAAGTGGAATTAAAAAAAAAACGAGTCTCCTAGGTCAATTTTAACGGATTTTAGCGCAAAAAACGCTAAATTTTGACATTTTTAAAAGTTGTCCAAAATCGTCATATGAGTACTCAAATCTACTTGAAATTTGCGTAGATTACGAATCTGAAATAAAAAATAGGGGTTCTCATTGAAATAACGAAGTTAGGTTGTGTCTGGGACACCCTGTATATCCAGGCGGATTTTGAACTACACCATCAAATTCTTTGATTTAATTTAAGGGGGGTTACATTTAACTTTTTTTCGTAAAACCACTTTTTAACGCTCTCCCAGACGCTTGCCATGTGTTTCCGGACACCCTATAGATAATAATAGCTTTGTTCCAACCGCAGTTTGAAAATGGTTTGAAACTTCCGGAGCATGCGCAGAAGGATTTGACGTAAGGTGACTTCATTTGAAGGACAAACGATTTGAACGACGTCAAGTTTGACGTCCCAATGCTTTGCGCATGCTCCAGGAGTTTCAAACTGCGGTTGGAACAAAGCTATATGTAAAAAATTTTCAAGATAATTTTTTAATTAATGTTAGGTAGAAATTTAGGCTGTACACGCCCCGCTCCGCGTTTCCTGGAAGGGCGAATACTTTCATTTTTTCTAGCATCCCCCCCCCCTGATAATGGGAAAGAAAAACGCCCTACTTTAAGGAAGTTCACGCCGAGGCCACTCCAGTTCAGCACTTTTAGCCCCAGATGCGAATTTTAACTTTTAAGGGAAATTTTATTATTTTAAGAGACAATGTTGGCATACTACTTAAACGTCTTGCTCTTACGAGGGAAAACTTCACCTGTTGAGCCGACTGTCGAATCAAAAATTTGATCGCAGTTCTAAGCATTTTTGAGGCCGCAGGAGAACCATCCGTCTTTCAAACTTTAATCTATCAATTTTTTGTCCGTAAGTATTAATATTAGCTTTTCATCAATATTTTCTCCGGATAAAAAAAAAACAAATTAGCTATCCAAGGAAAATAAATAATATATTCTTCTCTAATGAATTAGCCAATTTTTAGCTTGATAATTCAATATTGACAAGCTATATTTTCATTACATTATTACTATTATTTTCTTTTTATTTCAACAGGCTGATGGTGTTTACATAAAGCGAAGGTTATTGATTTTGGAGGGAAACTTATAATTAATATGTTACAGTTATTTTGGTAATAAATAAAGGTAAGGATTTTAAAATTGAACTAAAATTCTAATAAAATTTGTTGTTTAGATAGACTGATTGCTTGTTGAAAATTAAGAAAAAATTGTAAGGAAACTGAAGCATTATCTATAAGGCCTGGAGGAGGTTTCATCTTGTAAATCGGTAAGTGCGTGATCTGTGAGGTGTTTCCCCGTCTTTTTTACAATATTCTTTACCATTTCTTAACCGCGAGTGTATTTTTGAAAAATGTCGAGCGGTAAAACGGGTTCGGTCGCCGGGCAGCCGAAATTGTCGACGCAAGATTTGTCGAAATTAGTAAGTGTACACTTTTTCGCTTCCCCACGCCACGCGGGTTTTTGTTTTCCCATATTTTATGCCCTTTTACTTTCAATTTTGCCGACTTATCCTTTAATTCTGTACTATTTTGACCGTTTGCTGTAAGTTGTGTGTTGATTTAATCAAACGTTGATGATGATGCAATTTTTTTCTACTCGCCTTAATTAAACTGCCTTAAAATCTGTCGAAAATGGCCTTTTGAAGAGAGAAAAAAAAAAATAAACTCAAAATCCGTGAAAAACATTGATTAAACGGTCCAAGGTGTTTTTCGCTTAGAGGCCTATCGGTGTCTTTCTGGGCTTAAAACAGTCTTCAAACACCGCAATCCCCTCGAATTTGTGGGATTGAACCTCCGACCTCTAGGTTACTAGCCCAATTCTCCCAAGTCAAAATCCTGCCAAAGTTGGACTTGTTTGACAAAAACTTTAGTAAACGCTTAAATAAAACGCCTAAAAATTGGCGTTTTTAGAACAAAAACTAGGGTAAACGCTCCAAACGGTCTCAAGGTGTTTTTCGCTCTAGGGCCTTCGGTGTCTTTCTGGGGGCTTAAACAGCCTTCAAACGCCGCAAATCCCCTCGAATTTGTGGGATTGAACCTCCGACCTCTAGGTTACTAGCCCAATTCTCCCAAGTCAAAATCCTGCCAGAAGTTGGACTTGTTTGACAAAAACTGTAAACGCTTTAAAAAACGCCTAAAATTGGCGTTTTTAGAACAAAAACTAGGGTAAACGCTCAAACGGTCTCAAGGTGTTTTCCCTCTAGGACCTATCGTGTCTTTCTGGGGCTTAAAACAGTCTTCAAACACCGCAAATCCCCTGAATTTGTGGGATTGAACCTCCGACCTCTAGGTTACTAGCCCAATTCTCCCAAGTCAAAATCCTGCCAGAAGTTGGACTTGTTTGACAAAAACTTTGGTAAACGCTTTAAAAAAACGCCTAAAATTGGCGTTTTTAGAACAAAAACTAGGGTCAACGCTCAAACGGTCTCAAGGTGTTTTTCGCTCTAGGGACCTATCGGTGTCTTTCTGGGGCTTAAAACAGTCTTCAAACACCGCAAATCCCCTCGAATTTGGGGATTGAACCTCCGACCTTAGGTTACTAGCCCAATTCTCCCAAGTCAAAATCCTGCCAGAAGTTGGACTTGTTTGACAAAACTTTGGTAAACGCTTTAAAAAAACGCCTAAAATTGGCGTTTTTAGAACAAAAACTAGGTAAACGCTCAAACGGTCTCAAGTGTTTTTCCTCTAGGGACCTATCGTGTCTTTCTGGGGCTTAAAACAGTCTTCAAACACGCAAATCCCCTGAATTTGTGGGATTGAACCTCCGACCTCTAGGTTACTAGCCCAATTCTCCCAAGTCAAAATCCTGCCAGAAGTTGGACTTGTTTGACAAAAACTTGGTAAACGCTTTAAAAAAACGCCTAAAATTGGCGTTTTTAGAACAAAAACTAGGGTTAACGCTCAAACGGTCTCAAGTGTTTTTCCTCTAGGGACCTATCGTGTCTTTCTGGGGCTTAAAACAGTCTTCAAACACCGCAAATCCCTCGAATTGTGGGATTGAACCTCCGACCTCTAGGTTACTAGCCCAATTCTCCCAAGTCAAAATCCTGCCAAAGTTGGACTTGTTTGACAAAAACTTTAGTAAACGCTTTAAAAAACGCCTAAAATTGGCGTTTTAGAACAAAACTAGGGTAAACGCTCCAAACGGTCTCAAGGTGTTTTTCGCTCTAGGGACCTATACGTGTCTTTCTGGGGCTTAAAACAGTCTTCAAACACAGCAAATCCCCTCGAATTTGCGGGATTGAACCTCCGACCTCTAGGTTACTAGCCCAATTCTCCCAAGTCAAAATCCTGCCAGAAGTTGGACTTGTTGTAAACGCTTTAAAAAAACGCCTAAAATTTGGCGTTTTTAGAACAAAAACTAGGGTAAACGCTCCAAACGGTCTCAAGGTGTTTTTCGCTCTAGGGACCTATACGTGTCTTTCTGAGGGCTTAAAACAGTCTTCAAACACGCAAATCCCCTCGAATTTGCGGGATTGAACCTCCGACCTTAGGTTACTAGCCCAATTCTCCCAAGTCTAAATCCTGCCAGAAGTTGGACTTTTTGACAAAAACTTTGGTAAACGCTTTAAAAAAACGCCTAAAATTGGCGTTTTTAGAACAAAAACTAGGTAAACGCTCCAAACGGTCTCAAGGTGTTTTTCGCTCTAGGACCTATCGGTGTCTTTCTGAGGGCTTAAAACAGTCTTCAAACACCGCAAATCCCCTCGAATTTGTGGGATTGAACCTCCGACCTCTAGGTTACTAGCCCAATTCTCCCAAGTCAAATCCTGCCAAAGTTGGACTTGTTTGACAAAACTTTAAACGCTTTAAAAAACGCCTAAAATTGGCGTTTTTAGAACAAAAACTAGGTAAACGCTCCAAACGGTCTCAAGGTGTTTTTCGCTCTAGAGACCTATCGTGTCTTTCTGAGGGCTTAAAACAGTCTTCAAACACGCAAATCCCCTCGAATTTGTGGGATTGAACCTCCAACCTCTAGGTTACTAGCCCAATTCTCCCAAGTCAAAATCCTGCCAGAAGTTGGACTTGTTTGTAACTTTAAAAAAACGCCTAAAATTTGGCGTTTTTAGAACAAAAACTAGGTAAACGCTCCAAACGGTCTCAAGGTGTTTTTCGCTCTAGGGACCTATACGTGTCTTTCTGAGGGCTTAAAACAGTCTTCAAACACGCAAATCCCCTCGAATTTGTGGGATTGAACCTCCGACCTCTAGGTTACTAGCCCAATTCTCCCAAGTCTAAATCCTGCCAGAAGTTGGACTTTTTGACAAAAACTTTAGGTAAACGCTTTAAAAAAACGCCTAAAATTGGCGTTTTTAGAACAAAAACTAGGTTAAACGCTCCAAACGGTCTCAAGGTGTTTTTGAGCCACTAAACCTTGTGATGTGCTCAAAAATCCCGTAAATGGTATTTCTTAGATGAGAAACCCATAAAACGCCCATAAATCCTGTTAATTTATTCATAACAATAGCTAAACGAGGCCATTAGAATCAAAACCTACTATGTCCATATGATTAAATTTTACAGGAGACCTAAAAATCGCCAAATTTTGAAAATTACCATAACCTTTTAATTGTTAATTTGGCAAGTTCGTGGCATTATTTTAGTCTATGGCAACCTCAATTTTGAAGGTTTCAAAATTTTCGAAAGTTAATCAGGTACACCAAAACAAAGGTATTCATGTTGGACTTAGTAGGTTTTGATTCTCAATTTATTGTTAATTATATTTTTTCTTAAAAATAGTCATTATTATTGCGAAAATTGATAATAATATTATATTTATTATATTTAATATTATATTTTGTAATAATTTTAATTTATAGTCCGAAACATCAATATTTAAATGCTCTCGCCACTTAGTTAGAACTCCATTAGAACATATGGACTTGGAAGAATTTGATTTAACACTCGATATTTTGAGGCTATTTTGGAGGGGATAAAGTTAGAATTGAGATAAACCATCTGATCTGAAGATAAAGCACCATATGATCTTTTAAAAAATATTAATAAAGAAAAAAATTTTTTTGGACTTAGTAGGTTTTGATTTTAATGGCCTGTTTAACAGCCAATAGTCTGCTTTTTATAGAAAAATCCAGTCGGTAATCTGCTTATTAGAGTTGCACTCGCCTTTTTTAAAATAATTTTTTGGCCCTAAAAGCCTATCTCTTAATTGCTCAATTTTAATTCTACTTTTCTTTATATTTTTACAGGACGTTTCTGGCCTGACACCTCTTTCACCTGAAGTCATTAGCCGACAAGCTACGATCAATATCGGTAAAAAAATTTCTATTAATTTTTTAATATCCTTGTAAAAACATATGTTTTAATTATTTATTCTTTTCATTGTCAAATCATCTGACGCTCAGTTCTAAAAGTGTCTCGCGTTGAAGAACGTAAATTTAAATTTGTAAATAAAAAAATTGTTTAAATTTGTAAATTCGTAATTTTAAATTTAAATTTAAATTTAAATTATTTGTAAATAAATTCGTTCGAAAGATCTTAAATCCTATATGTAAGTTTCCTTTTTTATTAATCCAAGTTTTCTTTTGTTTCAGGTACTATTGGTCACGTAGCTCACGGTAAATCGACAGTTGTTAAAGCCGTTTCTGGCGTACAAACTGTTCGATTTAAAAATGAATTAGAAAGGAATATCACGATCAAGCTAGGTACAATATTGTCTTTTTTTTCTTGTTATTTAAAGTTTATGCTTGTACTAAATTTGATAAAATTGCATGAGGTCACAAAGGATGGCGACTTGGAAGTTTTTCTGCAGTCCTTTGTGTTAGTCCTAATGCAGCATTGTCAGCATTGATATATGTAAGGCGTAGTAAGAGAATTGCTTGTTAGGTGAAATCAATTGGGTTCGTCTTGAAATTGCCTGCCAATCATGAATCAAGAAATGATGGATAATGAATCACCTGTGAATAGAAGGAGTAGCCTCAGGCCTAGATCTTCCATTTCAGAGTGGCCAATCGTTGAGAAAAGCTCGGAAAAAATTCTCCTGTTCCGGAATCTAGTGACACTCAAGGGAAAAAGATGGGCCCCAAGCCCAAATCTAGCGATGCCATCGAAAATGGCGTCTCTGTGGAAAAAAGTTCAGTCCAAAATAATGCTTCTGGAAAAAAGAGAGCCCGCAAGTCTAAGTCCAGCATGAATGCCGCCACTGAGCCACAAAATGATGAAAAAGCCCAAACTAATGTTGCTCCTGAGAAAAAGAGGGGACCCAAGCATAGATTGAGCAGTATTGCCAACTCTGAAGTCTCTATAAAACAGAAAAGCCGTAAACGTAAAAGAGATGATGACGTTTACGATGAAGACTACGAAATCGAGGCCGTTGTCGATCATATGAGAAGCCTAAACGGACGTATATCTGAGTACTTTGTCAAATGGAAAGGCTGGGATTCAACATATAACACTGGGAGCCTATTTCTCACCTTCGAAACTGTCAAGAAGCAATCGCCAATTACTTCTACGATACAGTCTATAAAGAAGCTCGTGGAGATTTAAAGTTGCAATCATCGTTTTCGCCCAAAGTCTTCAAAATTTCACCCAACAAGAAATAGATGCTGTCTTTTTTTTATTTTTCTGAAAATGGTGACAACATTCCTCCCATAATCTGGAGAAACTTGATTCCGATATTGAAGTTTTGGTGAAAATTCCTGTCTATGCGAGAGATGAAAGTTTTGTCAAACGAGTTAAAAATGATATGTTGCTGCTGGAAATAAAGAGAAAACGTCATGTTCAATTACAACAGTTGAAAGCCTGGGAAAAGAGTTGAATCAAAACAACTCTGCTAAACCAATAAAAGTGATCAACGCAGTCGATCTTCATGTGAGACCTATAGACTTCACTTACATAAATAAACGCATTGCTGGATGGGGTTAAAATCTTGGAAGACCTACAGTTTACTATCGGCTGTGATTGTAAAGACTGCTTGTTAAAATGCTCCTGCAAACGTGCATGGGGGGTATCCTCATATAAACACGATGGCTCTTTAAAGTCGAAAAAAACACCAATATACGAATGTAATTCCAAATGTAAATGCTCCTCAGAATGTTCCAACAGGGTTGTCCACGTGGTCGTCAAGTATCAGTAGCCATCTTCAAAACGAAAAACGGTCGAGGGTGGGGTTAAAAACTCTAGAAAAAATCCAGAAAGGACAATACGTAACAGAATATGTAGGAGCTTAAACGTTTTCGGTGTTTACGTCAACTGTTTGGACCCGGATCTTCCCCTACTCGCCCTTTTCGCTAACCGTACAATCCAACCAAATGAAGAACTTACTTTCGACTATTTCCAAGATGCAGGAACTACTCAATCTCATGTTTCTAGATCAGTGGACTCCTCGTTCTTCGAAGAGTGTAAATGTGGAGCTCCTAATTGTAGAAAGGTTGTCCCATCATGAAATTCTTAGTTTAGTTTGATTTTATGTTTAACTTATTGAGCTAAGTTTATTTTAACTCCGTATCTTTACGGAATTTGACTTGTATGTTTTGGGAACAAATAAATAAGTTTATATTATTCAATTAATAAATATTCATCTCTATTTGCAACACATTTATTGGTTAAATCCTGTTAAATAAGTCCTGTAATGCTTAAAGAAAAAATTACAAGAACTTCCCTTTGGACTGCACATTTTTGATCATTTATTATTTGAATTCTGAGAGATCTACAACATTTGGCTTCTCATTTATTATTTGAATTCTGAGAGATCTACAACATTTGGCTTCTTCCTGTATGATTAAAATGATTAGATAAGTCAGAAAGACATCTGCCTCTCAACGTCAGCTGGTGGCGTTTACAATAACTTGAAACAATCTTTGGTGGCCTAAGAGTAAAATTAAAGCCACGCAGAAGATAGTGGTACCTCTCTCAAATACTCAAGATAAAGATAACCTATAGAAATATTAAAGAGTTAACCACAACGTTTAGGTTACAAAGTCGATAGGTTATCTTCCCGCCATTTTTCACATCTGCGCTCTCAAACTCAGCTGGTGGCGTTTACATAACTTAAACAATCTTTTGATGGCCTAAGAGTAAAATTAAAGCCACGCAGAAGAAAGTGGTACCTCTCAAATACCCAAGATAACCAATAGAAAGATATTAAAGTTAACCACAACGTTTAGGTTACAAAGTCGATAGGTTATCTTCCCGCCATTTTTCATTACAATGAATTCGTGGAGCGCCAGTTCTACAAAGCTTAACACTATTTCCTATCAAAGTAAGTAATTCGTAAACCAAAATCATCATAACTATGCACCAAAAAGGAGAATGTGCCCTCTGTTTACTGTGAGGCTTATGAGCTCTAATCAAGCTGCAACTGCTTTTTAAGAAACATTTTTGTTTTCTAAATTATTCTTGAAAATTGAGGAGCTTTTACACTGAAAAAGAAAGCTATTTACTTTGGTAACCTGCCTATCATTGTGGCGCAATCAAGTCTGAACAGGCGATAGTTATGGCTCTACTGAATTCATGATATAGACGGACAAGGCATTTTAATATGAAAAATACGCCAATAATACACAGATATGGTTTAAGAAAATTTCTATAGCTGCAGTTCTACCTTTGCCTTACATGTTTAATTCTTATTAAGAATTTTTGAAAGTTTGATAGTCACTTGAAGAGTATTCTAATGTGCTAATTTTTAGGTTATGCTAACGCAAAAATTTACAAATGCGATAACCCGAACTGCCCAAGGCCTGGGAATTACATTTCGGGAGGTTCTTCAAGAGATGATACTTTACCGTGTATTCGTCTCAACTGCAGCGGATATTTCCAGCTTGTCCGTCATGTTTCCTTCGTCGACTGCCCCGGTCACGACATTCTTATGGCAACCATGCTTAACGGTGCTGCAGTCATGGACGCTGCACTTCTTCTCATCGGTATGTCTACATTATATTTAATTTATAACTTCTTTTTAGCTGGTAATGAATCATGCCCGCAACCTCAAACATCTGAGCATTTGGCTGCCATCGAAATCATGAAGCTTAACATATTATAATACTTCAGAACAAAATTGATTTAGTCAAAGAAGCTCAAGCTAAAGAGCAGTATGAGCAAATACTTAAATTCGTTCAAGGTACTTCAATTTTACTTTTTAAACTTATTATTAATTTTTCTTCAGGTACTGTGGCTGAAAATGCTCCAGTTGTTCCGATTTCGGCTCAATTGAAATACAACATTGAAGTTCTTTGCGAGTATATTACAAAGAAGATTCCTGTCCAATTCGTGATTTTACTTCTGAGCCGAGGCTTATTGTCATCAGGTCTTTTGATGTGAACAAGCCAGGTTGTGAAGTCGACGACCTCAAAGGAGGAGTCGCTGGTGGAAGTATTCTCCGTGGTGTCCTCAAAGTAAATTAATTAATTTTTATTTTGTATTTAAATGTGCTTTTAGATTGGAATGGAGATAGAAGTTAGGCCCGGTCTAGTTTCAAAAGACAGCGAAGGAAAATTGACTTGCAAGCCGATCTTTTCTAGAGTTGTCTCGCTTTTCGCTGAACAGAATGACTTACAGTTTGCTGTTCCTGGAGGGCTGATTGGTTAGTTTTTTAAGGAAATGTAAAATTTTAATTTAAATTTTAGGTGTTGGAACAAAAATTGAGCCAACTTTGTGCAGAGCTGATAGGTTAGTCGGACAAGTCTTAGGTTCAGTTGGTGCCCTTCCTCAAATTTTCATCGAACTCGAAATTTCATATTATCTTCTCAAACGTCTTCTCGGAGTCCGCATGGAAGGAGATAAAAAAGCCGCTAAAGTCGCGAAATTGATCAAAAATGAAGTTTTGTTGGTCAACATCGGATCGCTCTCTACAGGCGGCGGGTGAAGCAGTCGAAAATGGACATGGCGAAAATATCGCTTACGAATCCTGTCTGTACTGAAACTGGAGAGAAAGTCGCCCTAAGTCGAAGAGTAGAGAAACATTGGAGGTAAATCAAAAAATTAAAAAGATTATGTATAACATTTTTTTTAGGCTCATCGGTTGGGGTCAGATCAGAGGAGGTGAAACTATTTCTCCATCAAAGGCTTCTAGCTAACAATACTGATTGAACCCTTATTTATAATAATTTTTATGTTGAATACAAAATACAGATATAAATTGAGTTTTTATCATCTCCCTCATAGTTATTGTGTTGCCCTCCAATAGAGGGTCTTCAAAAAAGGTTCTTCCAGGCACCACAGAGGAAATAAATTATTTTACTAAAAATCAAGACATATTTAAGACGTTTTTCTCATCTATTAGGTGTACAAAATGAAACTCGGCTAAAATCTACAAAATTCAATTTACCCTGAGGCTGAGTTTCATTTTGTACACATAATAAATAAAACTTGCAGGAAATTTAATTCTCTATAAATTTGCACTTAATTATTTTTTTCTAGGATGCACCATTTTCGGAAAATAATATTTTTTTAAAATAATTTATCTTGAAAACAGTGCGTCCTAGAGAAAAAATGAATAGAATAAAAATTAAAAGAATTAAATTTCCAACAGATTTTATTTAGTGCATTTTTTCAATATCTGTAACGGTTTACGATGTACAAGCCTTTAAAAATTAACCTTCTTAATGGTTATACTTCAATAACCTTCTTACACGGAAAAGGTCAACTTTTGGACTTTAACGCCTAAAATGTTTAAAATTTAGAAAAAATGAACTACTAGAGTACTAGGTGTACAAATTCGTTCGTTTCGGGGTTTGGACATGCCTCGCCTCGGCTCACGCACCGCAGTCTTTTTCATATCACTCATCATAGCATTCTCGTAAAAATGTTTAAGTAGCTCCCTTCTTCACTCCACAAACATGGAAGAAATAGCTCGCTACAATTTTTATTCTATTTCTATAAGCTTTCTTTACCGCAACTTTTTTTTTTTGCTTCGTTTTCCATCAATTTTAACATCAGCAAAAATGCGGCACTCGCCACAGACACTGGTGAGTCCGACGAACTGAAACTGCCTCAGGGCACGATTGCCCTGGTTTTTCTGGATGGTTTTTCAATCAGTTTTTCTGGATCGCTGCCTCAGCTCGCCGACTCGGGAGCGTTCGCCGAAAATGCACTTTTTTTTTCTGCACGAGGCGAGTCGTGGCCGCTCTGCCTCGCCTCGGCTGTCTCATTCGTCTGCCTCGCTCAGTGTGGACCCGGCTTTATTAGAGTTAGTGGCTCAAAAATCGCCATAGAAAATTAAATTTTAAGAACTTCATCATATAAAAATAAATGACATTCCTGAAACATTTATTTTTATTTTTTTTCCGGCGAATTAGTTATTTAATACCCCATTTCAATCTTATTACTCAACTGGAAAGTGTGAATAATGCTTTTGAAACGCCGCTCTCGCAAAATCATTTTAATTTTGATATCAAGAATAAATAAAATGATGTTTTAAAATTTAATTCTGTTCAAATAACGGTATTCAAGGATATCTAGTCTACATTCTTTGCCCTTCAAAATTTTTTTTCTTTGTCTTTGGAAATGTACCAGGAATTCCTGAAATTAGTCTTCCAGATGAACAAAAATGTTTGAATTTTTAAAGTTTTCCGATAAGCAGAAAAGTATTCACCTACGAGTCAACGAAATTGCGAAGATTGGCGGAGTTCGTTAAACCTTTGAGAAAGAATTGGAGTGTCTGGTCACGTTACGACATTTTCCTTTTGGTTTAACAATACCCCGTCTGCTGCCTACCATTGCCCTTTCTCCGACCGTGATATTTTTCATGCATATTTCTTGCTTAATGGTTTATTTCGTGTTCAAAGACTTAGGAAAACTTAAGAACATCGTTTTTCTTCGACTTCTGCGGTCACTTCAATAGCTAGAGGCTTCCTAAATCCTTTTTTCGGCCCATTTTCAATTTTTTTAACCCACAATGCCTAACCTAAATTGAGGAAAAGCCTCGCAGGATGACTCCAGATTGTCTTAAGCCATTGAGGGCAATCCTCTGCTTGCTCCTGAGTGTCTTAATCCATTGAGATCAATCCTGTGGCAATCAGGATCATTTGAGGCGCTCCGGGTACGAAGGGCGAACTCAACATCTACAACATCTACATTTTAACCCACAATGCCTAACCTAAATTGAGGAAAAGCCTCGCAGGATGACTCCAGATTGTCTTAAGCCATTGAGGGCAATCCTCTGCTTGCTCCTGAGTGTCTTAATTCATTGAGATCAATCCTGTGGCAATCAGAGGATCATTTGAGGCGCTCCGGGTACGAAGGGCGAACTCAACATCGGACAAATTTTTGTTTTTTCATTTTCAGATTCGAGACCTCTTGGTGAGTACACCCATATAATTTTATGTTGAGTTCGTCCTTTTTCCCCTTTGAATACGTAAAAAGCGATGCGGCACAGCGATATCCGAGCGGGTACGAAGGGCGAACTCCACATCCTAGTCCACAACCCCCACTCCTTTTCCCATTTAGGGCATGACTTTTCTGTTGAGTTCGCCCGTAACATAAACTTTAAAATGCGAATATCTCGAAACTACGTTTTGTTGAGTTCGCCCTTCGTACCCGGAGCGCCTCATTTATAGGCGTCTTAAGCCATTCGTGATTGTTAAGATACCTAATTTTGTACTACATCTTGTTGGAATTGCGGGAATTTAGAGCGGGAAATTGTGAGGCAACACTGACATGTGGTAGCATTTTTCTCAGAGGATATGGATATCGATTTCGTTTTGAGGAACGGGGAGTCGACTGTTTTGAGGGAGATTATGACAAAATGTGGTTTAAATTCTTTCGGTTAGTGAAAGTGTAACTAAAGATCAAGGATTTTTTCTCTCTCTCTCTCTCACCGTGGGGAACTTTTCCGTTCCCCACCCGTTCCCGTTGCGTTCCACCTCTTATAACGTATCGCCCAGCTGGGAGTTCGTGATGGAAACGTAAGAACTGTACAAAATTTTAGTTCCCCGTTGTTCGCGTTACGGGCTCGGTGGTATCCTTCTCGTCATCTCAGTTTTGATTTATTTCGAAATGAGCGACATAGCGGAATATACGTATGCTCGAGAAGTACGGGCAGGAGCACGTTCTTCAATTCTGACTCAGCCAAGACGACAGAGAGAATTCTTCCAGGAGATCAAAGACATCAACATCCCGGAAGTGCTCGGATACTTCAAAAAGGCGGTCGACAACCGAAGCCAAAACGAAAAGATCGACGACAGGCTCAAACCGATACCGCCCAATTTGTACGGCTCTGTCTCCAGAACGAGCAAAGATCTTATCGAATCCTACATGGAAGAAGGTCTTAAGCAAATCTCAGAAGGTAAAGTCGGCGTTTTATTAATGGCCGGGGGACAAGGTACACGTCTCGGATCGACTGATCCAAAAGGCATGTACGACGTCGGTCTTCCATCTCATAAATCCCTCTATCAAATTCAAGCGGAAAGAATACGCAAGCTTATCCAGATGGCTGAGAACAAATACAACAAAAATGCACAATCGTCTGGTTCATTATGACCAGCGAACACACGATGGCGCCAACCATAGAATTCTTTTCCAAAAATCATTATTTTGGCTTGGATAAAAGGAACATCGTAATTTTCGAGCAAGGTCTTCTTCCATGTTTTACATTTGAAGGGAAATTTATTCTCGATAAGCCTCACAAGATTTCCCTTTCTCCTGACGGAAATGGAGGAATATACAGGGCTTTGAGGGATAAGAAGATTTTGGATATAATGGAGACACGTGGATTAAGTACCTCCATGCGCATAGTGTGGATAATATTTTGGTCAAAGTCGCAGATCCTGTTTTTATCGGTTATTGCGTCAAAAGGGAGCGGAATGTGGCGCGAAAGTCGTTGAAAAGGCGTACCCGACGGAAGCGTTGGGTGTTCTATGCAGCGTCGACGGCAAATATCAAGTGGTCGAATACAGCGAGATAACTCTTGATACAGCAGAAATGCGTAATAACGACGGTAAGCTTACGTTCTCCGCTGGGAACATCTGCAATCATTTCTTCACCACGGAATTTTTACGAAAAGTCGCTTCTCATTATGAGAAAAACTTAAAAATTCATGTGGCCGAGAAGAAAATCCCGTACGTCGACGAAGACGGGAAGGAAACCCGAAAAGAACAACGGGATCAAACTCGAAAAATTCGTTTTTGACGTTTTTCAGTTCTCGAATAATTTAGTCGTCTGGGAGGTTGACAGAGACGAGGAATTCAGCGCGGTCAAAAACGGCGACGGTGCGGCCAAAGACACGCCTGCGACCGCCCGCAAAGACGTTTCGCCCTCCATAAACGCCTCGTCGAAGAGGCCGGAGGGAGATTCCAAACCCCGGGGCCCCACGTCGTCGAAATCTCTCCTCTCCTCTCCTACGCGGGCGAAGGTCTCGAATCTGCCGTCAACAACAAAGTCTTCACTTCTCCTCTACATTTGACCGCCCCTAACGAAAGTTTGAAAAACAGACTTTAAATTTTCTCTAAACCTTATTTTTTATATGTAACTTTAGTTCCTAAATTATGTAATACTCTCTCCATTATACAGTATTCCCCAGTGTAAAAAAAAATTTATCCATTTTATTTTTATATGGCTGTATAAATGATCATTGTGATAAATTTTTTTATTAAAAAAATTGTAACTTTTGTAGTACTTAACAGTTGAAAATTTTTATTTTGTTATTTGCTCTGTTATAGTTTATGCTTATGTTATAAATAAACTTTTTTGTATCAAAATCTTTTGATTGGTCTCTTGCGCAAAAAAACAGGTTAGGAAACGAGTTTTCGACTTTCATTTTTCCGTCCGGAGCGAAACGATTTTTAAAAATAAAAGACTTACTGAACGCCCTTGAAAATTTTTAGGGTGTTAGATATAAAAATAAAAAATACTTAAAACTAGATTTCTATTTTCGTAATTAGAAAGCGGAGAAACTAAATCGATTTGAAATAAGTTGTTTGTCAAGGATCTTTTATTAGAATCTCTAGATTTTGTAAAAACATTAAAATTATAATTGAGGCGCTCCGGATACGAAGGGCGAACTCGACATCGGACAAATTTTTTAACTTCCTTAAAGAAGTTATTGTGATACCCTCGACGTGCCTCTGGCAAGATGACTCCAGATTGTTAAGCCATTGAGGACAATCCTCTGCTTGCTCCTGAGTGTCTTAATCCATTGAGATCAATCCTGTGGCAATCAGAGGATCATTTGAGGCGCTCCGGGTACGAAGGGCGAACTCAACATCGGACAAATTTTTGTTTTTTCATTTTCAGATTCGAGACCTCTTGGTGAATACACCCATATAATTTTTATGTTGAGTTCGCTCCGGGTACGAAGGGCGAACTCAACATCGGACAAATTTTTGTTTTTTCATTTTCAGATTCTAGACCTCTTGGTGAATACACCCATATAATTTTTATGTTGAGTTCGCCATTTTTTCCCCTTTAAATACGTAAAAACCGAAACTTTAAAATTGTTGAGTTCGCCCTTCGTATCCGGAGCGCCTCAATTAAAAAAGAACGATTTCAAAGAAAACAGCTATTGAGGTAGGTAGAAACTAGAGATACGTCAATTTCTCCTTAAAATTTCCGAAACTTAGCATTATCGGTTTATTTTATAAGAATTTTATCTTTGTTATGACTGTCCTAAATAAAAAGATATCGATTTCACTTATCAGAATGTTTCATTCAGGTAAAAAATAAATAAAAACCGGCTTTATTGTTTTTTAAAAAAAATGTATCGCCAGGATTTCGTCGAGACGTCTTTCTCCTTCAGTCCTTGACATTCAAGAGGACAAAAGAATAAAAAGGCCACATGGAATTTTTTTTCTTTAAGTTTTTATCATTCTTTGGGGGGAAAAAAGAGCATTTTCAGCGATTGTCAAAGATATTTTGTTATCTCAGCTACTATCGATGAAACGAATTTGTTAAAAAATCAAAAATGAGGAAAAGATAAATAGTTGTTCTCTATTTCAACTTAAAAATTATTCTAAAAAAATTAACAATCTAGGAGGCGATGGAGTAGGCAAAATGGAAGAAAAATCTCCTCACTGATGCAGGCGAATAAGTTTGCAAGCTTATTTTACAATCTGGAAAATGGCTTTTTTCGCAAGCAAGTTTGATTACCTAACTTAAGAAAAAAACTAAATCTGTTTTAGAAGGAAAGTTATCATGAAACAACGAGAAAATACTTAACCTAGTTTTCTGATTGTAGCGCCATCTTTGAGAGAATAACTCAGGTTTGTAAGTATTCCATTTTGCTAATAGCTATAATGTTTTTTTTTCTTTCAGACGTTCCTGACGTTTTTTTTTCTAAAGGAGGTGCCAGCAGGTCCTTCCACACTCGACACCTCATTGTTCTATTGTTCTACCTTATAGTCACACCCATTTGTTTGAAGGAAAATACCTACATGACTAGAAATCTAACTTATTATAAAAAATGGATTTATTATAGGAGGCATGAAGCCTCCTGAAAAATATCGAAGAAAAAAAAAATCTATCAAGTAATATTTGGATCATTTTATGCAACATATGTAATTTTGATGAGGAAACGACCTTATTTGCCCCTCTTGTTTTGTATAATTTGTTTACTTAATTATTTAAATTATTACTAACCATCATTTAAGACAAAACTGTTAAACTAAACTGTTTCCACTTTTGGAGTATCGATTGTAAATTCTCAAAGTTTTGCAGACTTTTAAGAATAAAAAAAATTGATATTTGACCGTTTTAAATAATTATTAAAATAAACTAACTTAGAAATAGTTATTATTTCATTTACAAATTGAAAATCTCCATTTAAAATTATTGACGATTTAAAAAAAAGATTGCTTTTATTAATTTTTGAATAATTTGTATAATTATTTATCTTAATTTTTTCAGGATTTAAATAGATATTTAAGCATTTATGATTATTACTTAATTACGGGTAAATTAGGAAGAAGAAAAAATTAAAGGACTTGTTTGAGAGCTTCCAACGAAAACTTCCTTAATGAGAAGTAACAATATGGGAGGGGGAAGTATAACGGAGGGGGAAGTATAAGGGAACGAAAGTATAACAAAGGGAGGGAGGGGGGGGGGTAAGTATAAGGGAGGGAAGTCTTTTGTTTTTCGAAATTTTTCCAAGTTTTCTTTTTTTTTTTTCAGTTTTCTTTTTTCCTTTTTGAGTTCTTTTTTTTTCGAAAAATTTTTCTAAGTGTAAAGGTAGAAATAATAAACCCTTTGGCCTGGATGTGCCTCTCGTAATGGCTAGAAGTATGAAATTTCTCCCTACTAAAATTTAAGGAAGTTAAAAAAAAGTACTGGTTTGAAGAGCTTCAGCGAAAACTTCCTTAAAGAGAAGTACAATATAGGAGGGAAGTATAACAGAGGG
>JACGAQ010003597.1:0-26841 GCA_014119065.1 Orius insidiosus
AAAATGTTCAAAGTTTTTTTAGGTAGATTTCTTTTCTTCAAAAATCTACCTATTGTAATTTACCAAGTAGTCGCAGATTCAAAAAATTTTCTATACGTTTTTTCGTTTCATACCTCCTGGACCCAAAACCATCCTCAGTTGAAAAGTTTATATATATATATATATAGCTCCCAAAACTCTTAAAGCATCCAGGATATATTAAAACACTCATGAGAAGTCCCCGTATTTCTTTCGGCCTCTTGAAAGATCTTGATGCCTCAAGAGTCTTTTAATAAACACCCCTCCTGTCTAAGTTCTAGTGGGAAAAAATTAACAGAGGGGAATTTAGGAAGCCCCGTTTTTGGGTTGCAAACTCCTTGATGGATTCGCTTTCTTCACGACCCGCCATGGCTCGTCTGCCCTAATTTGCATATCATTAAGGTTTATTTTTATTCCTTTAATTTTTATGGAAACTTCGTCAAATGACATATCATTTTTTAAGTCTCAACCCGTCCTCTTCGATGGTGGGATTTTCATTTCGATTAGATGCAATTAATTTTTTCATTTTTTTTTTTTATATCCGATATCCGTGTGACCTGTCAGCCTTTGTTTGATTTACGGACTAGCCGAGTCTATTTTTAGAACAAACTTTTTTCACCCCTCCGGAATAAAATGTAAAATTCTTTTTTTCTCTCGACGTCTTTTACTGTTTTGACCAAGTAATGGGTCCAAGATAATTTCCGAATTTTCGAAAAAATGGCGGAGATCTGTCTGTCGAAAGATTTGAAAATTGTGCTGCTGCCGGTTGGTCACATCATCACCAAATTTTCAGCTAATATTCCTTACTTTATTGAAGATTTGTTAGGAAAAAGTATCTCATAGAGCTGCGTCTTCCAGACCCCGTCGGGTCAATTTGACCCAAAATCCTAATAGATCTTTAGTTTGTCCAAGGTGCATGACACTACCGAAGAGGTGTTTTCGGGAACTGGGTCTTCCTGACCCCATGGGGTCAATTTGACCAGTGATATATTTTCCAATTCGAGTGATACTACTAAAGAGGGGTTTCCTGGAACAGGGTATTCCTGACCCCGTCGGATCAATTTGACCAGCACCAACTTAAGGGGAAAAACCAAAAAAAAAAAAAAAAAAAAAAACTTCTCAAAATAAATTCAGAAAATAAATCTGAGAGATTTAACTCAAGGAATTTTCGAACTTCGAAAAATGGCGGAGATCTGTCTGTCGAAAGATTTGAAAATTGTGCTGCGGCCGTACCGATGGTCACATCATCACCAAATTTTCAGCTAATATTCCTTACTTTATGAAGATTTGCTAGGAAAAAGTATCTCATGGAGCTGGGTCTTCCAGACCCCGTCAGGTCAATTTGACCCAAGATCCTAATAGATCTTTAGTTTGTCCAAGGTGCATGACACTACCGAAGAGGTGTTTTCTGGAACTGGGTCTTCCTGACCCCATGGGGTCAATTTGACCAGCATCAACTTAAGGGGAAAAACGAAAAAAAAAAAAAAAAAAAAAAAAAAAAAAAAAAATTTCTCAAAATAAATTCAAAAAATTAAATCTGAGAGATTTAACTCAAGGAATTTTCGAACTTCGAAAAAATGGCGGAGATCTGTCTGTCGAAAGATTTGAAAATTCTGCTGCGGCCGTACCGTTGGTCACATCATAACTAAATTTTCAGCTTATATTCCTTACTTTATTGAAGATTTGTCAGGAAAAAGTGTCCCATGGAGCTGGGTCATCTGGACCCCGTCTTGTCAATTTGATCCAAGATCTTCTTTGATCTTAAGTTTGTCCGGGGTGCATGATACTACCGATGAGGCGTTTCCTGTTACTGGGTCTTCCTGACCCCTTGGTAGATTACCAAGTCTTCTGCCCCGAACCCGGAGCACTTCATTGAATTCTTGAAATTTTTAATTTAAACTAGTTTTAATGCTTCTAAACCATTAAATACATGATTTTACTATCGTTCAGTAATTATTTTACGATAGAAGCACAAAATTGCATCAACCAATCGTCTTTCATCTTCAGAAATAATTAACTTAGTTTGTAGACGTTTGAATTTTTACAGTTCCCGCCGGAATTAAATCAGCGTCGATTGTTTAATAATTGACTGCCAATAATTGTTATATTAATTCTTTCGGTGAAGATAGTAAATAATTCCTTGTAAAATTTCAAAGCGAAATATTGAAAAAAAATTAATCATAACGTTGTTGTCTGGTAAAGAGTCCGATTTTCACCAAATTCCTGTCAACCTTTAAAGTCCTGTAAAGTCTCGAAGCAAAACATTCATCAGCCATTCTGCCGTATGAAAAATTTAAAGAAAATAACGTTATCTGATCAGAGAACAGACTGTGATTAATATTTAAATCAGTGATATAAGCGTTGAAGGCGTTCTTATCAGATAAGAAATTTTCTTTTTCTTTTCTTTGCGTCTGAAAGGCTGGAAATTTTGCTTCCAGATTTTACAGGGAGTCATTTTAGACTTTAAACTAAAGAAATAGAGCAATCGGATTTCAGTTCAAGCTGAATAATACAATCGTAATCTACGTCTATTAGCGCGGGAATTTCAAATTAGGACCACCGATATTTTTTATTGTTGAAGGTTAAAATACATTTCCAGTTAATTTACTTGCGTATTTAGTCATTAATTGATGTAAAATGACCCAATTATTCAAATTAATACAGATAGAAGTCGTTAAAAGGTCGAATTTTCAATTTTTCAGACTTAAGTAAAGATTTACCGCCAGGTGCCCGTATGATTGTAAAGCCAAGGCTGGATTTTTAATCTGGACTTTTATTTTTACACATCTAGGTGACCCGACAGCAGTTTGTTATTAACTAAAATTAAGCTTTTTTTTCACATCGAGGAATCTTTGCTGCCCTGATTGAACTAAAACTTTAAGGTGGTTGTTAATAGTGTCCATTAGTGTACCTGTTAAAATTTAAATTTAAAAGTTTGAAGGAAAGTTTAAAACAGCCATGTTATAGAAACTCATTTATTTTAAAATCTTCCAAAACAAAATCTATGTAAAAAACCTAAATATGTTTTTAAAAAAAAGCAAAACGAAAATAATTTACGCAAAACGAATGCTTATAATTTTCGTTTAGCTTTTTGCTTTTTCTTAAGCAATTCATTGTTTACGATGATTCGGAGTCTCTTTGGAGATCTGACAACACTTCTCACTGGACTGTTAAATTTCGTTAGGGCCTCTCGTACTCGATCTATGGTCGGCGCTTTATCATTATCAATTTCATTTTGAAATTCCTTTCTTACAGCGTCGATTACATTCATCGGTAATCTTGAACGAGGTTGATATCTTCTTTTTCGACTAGGGGTTAAGCCCCTAACATTTTGGGGTAAGTCGTCGTCGTCATCTGAATCTAAATTTGAAGATTCTGAATACGACCTGTCTTTTGCGGTTTTTGGTTTTCGTGTTCTCAAACATCGACCTGGCACTTCTAATTTTTTTGGCGAGATTTGTAATGAAGGTAAGTTCGTGATCTCACTGGACGTACCAGGATGCGGTTGACTCAATGTAGCTGGGGATCCAAGTCCCAATCTAGTATGTGAATAAGCGAAGAAATGAAACAAAATGACAAAATTTCTGGGAAGCGGATGCTGACGTCAAAGAAAAATGTCTTCCACCCTTCTATTTAGCCAATAGGGAGTCGGTTACTGCGTGTTCAGAAAATTGAGGTCACGGTTTTTAACCCCCGGACGCTAAGAAAAATAAAATCTAATCCTAAACTCCGCCATTTTTTCGAAGTTCGAAAATTCCTTGAGATAAATCTCTCAGATTTATTTTTCTGAATTTATTTTGAAAAGTTTTTTTTTTTTTTTTTTTCCCCGTAAGTAGGAGCACCATAGAGGGGGGGGGGGTAGTTTCAATAATATTGACCCTCCCCCACCCACTACAATATAACAGACTGTGGAAAGGGTGGAATCAAAAATGGCTAAATTTGGTTTTTTGAATAGTCAAGGTCAAATTTTGGAAATTTATGAGGGGCCAAAAATTAATATTAAATATTATCAGAGTAGGTCATTGGTGTAAAGGGGAAGTTTGTTTTCTAGTTGTACGGCCGTAGCACATATGACATAATACTACAGACAGACAGATCGCCGCCATTTTGAAAGTCCGATGAAAATTGTGGCTATAAAGTATAAGGCATTCCGGAAGAAAAAAGCGACGTACTTCCGGATGTCCGAACGGCCCCATAGACTTAAGAGCGATTAAGATCGCTGGTTAAATTAACGTTAAGGGGTCAGGAAGACCCATTTCCTAAAACCGTCTATCGGGGGTACCACCCTGTCAGAAATAAATTACGAGTTATCAAAATTTAGTCATCACGATTAAATTCGTCTCCAAATTTCCTGAAAATTGATGTGTAACACGTCGTAATAATTCGAATAATTAAAATTATGCTAATTAGATGTCATTGGTTGATACGCAAATTAACGTGAATCCGCGTCTGTCGGTTGAGAAGGATGGATCGCCTCTTGCGGGCGGTGGGGAAGGGGCGCTCTCGGAGATGGCAAAGAGTTTTGAAGACTCTTATTAAGGAAAAAATGAGGTTAGGACCACTTAATAGAGGACGAAAAAATAAGAAAATCGGTATGTCACACATTAGGGTTGAAAAAAAATTTAATGAATCGTAATAATAATGATATGCAAATAATCCGAGCGGCAAAGGCAAGAGGGATAAGAGAAGAAGAAATGGGGGGGGGGAGGGTTGACGCCGAGTTTGTATTGAAGGCGGGGTCTGGACCACTAGGACCACTTAATAGAGGGCGAAAAAATAAGAAATCGGTATGTCACACATTAGGGTTGAAAAAAAATTTAATGAATCGTAATAAAATTAATGATATGCAAATTACCCGAGCGGCATAGGCAAGAGGGATGAGAGAAGACGAAATGGGGGGGGGAAGCGGTTGACGCCGAGATTGTATTGAAGACGGGGGTCTGGGAGACGAAGCCCACCCTCTTCAAGTTAGAAAAAATATATCCCTGTTTTTCACTCGGATATTTTTCTGAACTCATGAGACATCCAGACTTCTTAAGAGAGCGAAAAATAAACCTCCTAATGCATCATCTCATGAAGCATCGGAAAGGATGCTTCATGAGGTTTTGAATGCCTCTATGATTTCTTAAGAGGGTTTTAAAATAGCTATATATATATATATAGCACGATAACTGGAGCAATTTTAATGTGAGGGTGACGATATCCGGTATTTAGAGCTTTTATCTCAATAGCTCGGACGAGTTCGTTAATGGCTGAAATCGGACCAGCGATTCACCTACTTTACTTAGGGCTTAAAAGACAAATTGGCATTTTCTATTGAAATCCTAGTCCTTTTGCAAAAAAAACTTTAAGACCTCTGCGAGGGCGTGTAAAAATTAATTAAAGCAGGTTTGGACGAGCCAGGCGCAAAATATTGAACTAGCTAAACTTTAAAAAAATTTGAATTTATACCGGGAAATTATTAAATATTTTATTAATAAAATTCAGATGTTTTTCTAGGGCTCAGTGGCGCAATTTTCTTATAGGCGCTTTCTCGTGGGACATACCCAGTATGTCCGAGTTATGTCCGAGGTATGTGAACCGATCAAAAAAACCTCCCGATGAGCCACCACTGTTTCCCACTTAAATTCGAATTTGCTTCGTATGGCGTTTTTGTGTAGTTCCGCTACAATTAGAACTTTCTTATTTGAATTTTTGATTGATAAGAAGTCAAAGCAACAAAATGAGAATGTGCTGCTCTCATTTATTACAAGCGCACTTTATCTTATTATTCCTGGAGATATTTATTCACGATTTCCTAGTGATTTTTATTAGGTACTGTTTTTTTATTTTTATTAATCTTCCATTTTAGAAAAAAAGGTGATACAAGTAAAAAAATGATTCTAGAAAAAAACTTAATTAACTTTATTTTTTCTATATTACTTAACCTTTTTTCACCCAAAATAATGAAAAAAGTAATTAAAATCCTAAAATTTCATTAAACAAGGGATAATTATTTATATTTGTAAATAAACAAAACAAGAGGTTCTTAAATTGTTATAACCCGGCTTTAATCCTGCCTCCGAGCTGGGTATGTCTGGGTATGTCGTTCTAACATACTCAGGTATGTTGTGACGTCACGTTTTTCCCACGCGAAAGGAGTTTAACATACCCAGGTATGTTGAGTATGTCTGGGAATGTCCCACGAGAAAGCGCCTTATATCATCATTTTATAACATAATTATATATTTTGTGTTTATACATTTTAATTTTATCAAAAGAAATCTACCTTTTAGTCCCTGCTACCGCAGGTCATTATTTTTTTTTAAATTTTTTGCGTTTCTTTTTTTAAATTTACGCTTTTTTTCCTGAAAATTTTTTAGCTCTTTTTTTTCGAAAATTTCGAAAACAGTGTCAAGGCAGAAATAATGTGATTTTTGCCCAAGAGCTCCCTCTCGTAAGGGGTGGAAGTATGAAATTTCTCCCTACTAAAATGTTTAAAAAATGATAATTTTTTTTTCACCATAATTCTTAAAAAATATACGAGTACTTGGTGAAGATTTGGTGAAAATCGGACCAACGGTAAGGCCTCAGCGAATTTTTTAAAATTTCAAACAGAGATATCTCCGCCATTTTTTTCGAAATTCACAAGTCGCCCTTTTTAGTCTCGTGTTCACCGACTAAAGAAATTTGGTAAAAATCTGGTGAAATTCGGTTGAAAACTGTGGCCATTAAGTGGTCCGGAAAAAAATGCACGGACGGACGGCCGGCCTGAGCCACAAAGTTGAGATCTTTACCGATCTCAACTATTCGATTTGACCCTCCGGAGTCTGGAAGACCCTTCCTCGTGTGTGGGTACCACGTGACGTGGAGAGTACCACAATAACTTCTTTAAGGATGTGGAAAAGTGGAAAAGAGGAGATTTTGAAAAAAATAAGAATAATTACCGTGAACCAATCATTTTAATTTTTTCGCTCCGCATCCATAGTAATGGTTCTTTCTGCAAGGTTTACTCCCTCAACCATGCCATTAAACTTAATATAATCCACCTGACGATGGCTTTAAAAAAAGCCGAAACCGATCCTCGTTTTTATAAAATTTTCTTGTGAGCTGAGAAATTTTTAATTTCTGAAAATATTTCAATTTAAAGAAAATAACAAAATAATTATTCTTCTTTAAAAAAAGTTATTTAATCTCCTCTTTTTCAAAGGACGATCAATCAATCTTCCAGTTACAAGAAAAAAAATTTTTTTTATAGTCCAAGGCTATTTATCAAAAGCCCATTATGAAACCAGGTAGAGTTTAACACGACAGAAAGTAAAACGGCCCCCGCGTAATTTTTTTTTTTTCTCCTCTCCCTCTTTAGGATTTTAGTTTTGAGTTTTATCACGTAAATTATGTTTAAATTGTTAGCTCCATGAGATGTGGCCACGCCATGCTTGTTTCAGGAAGTTGCACGACAATGTGCCCTCTCCCGTAATCATAACTTCCGGAGAGCACGGAGGAGTCGACTTTTCGTTTTAATTAAAATTATCTTCAAAGGGATTGACGGAAGCTAAATACACACAGGCACGGCCTTCGTTTAACTTTTAACCAGCAAAAGTTATAAAAAACCACTTTTTTAAGTCCACAGTTTTCCATAATTATTTTTAAATCCATTTTTTTTTAATTTGATAAATTTTTAACCTAAGTTTTTAAATTGGGAGAACTGGTGGCAGCGGTAATGAAGTTTAACTTTTTTTTTTATAATTTGCTTCAAGAATGTAATTTTGAGATGAGAAAATATGCTTTGAGGGGGGTAAAAAACTGAAAATTACGAGGTTGACAAATTTTAAAGTGTAATTAACCCCTGTGGACTGGCCAAGTCCATTAGGACACGCGTGTAATGTAGGTAGAGGAAGGAAAAGGCTTGACAGGGAAGTAGCGAAATGGCCGACCTCTCCTCCACCCACTTTCCTGGGCGAGGGAGAACGACTCCTAATGAAGTGCAATTTGCATATCTTGCCCGTTTATTCAGAAGCGACTTTAAGTCTAAAACTCACGGTAAATTAACGCTCCAAGAGCTAAACCCCTTTCCCCTTGGAGCCCTTTAGATCCCCTCTCCCACACTCTCTACCGTTCGTCAACCCTCCTCTCATCATCTCACGAAAGGACACGTTATTAACTTCGTTTCAGTAACCAAGAATTACTTCATTAGATTGCCATCCTAATTAACGTTTTTTTTTAAAAAATTATCTATCTCACATGTTCTACTTTTTTTAATTCTAAAGCTGAAGATTCATCTCTATACTCCAGCTTAAGGTTTTAGTCTCTTTGAATCCACGTATTTGAATGGGAGAAGCAGACTAAGAATCAAATTTTATTGCGATTTTTACGTAAAAATACCCAGGAAAATCAACCTTAGATTAACCTTGTTGATGCTGGGATATCTATGAATTACTGGCAGCAGATGCAGATCAGCTAGGTACAATAGATTTGATTGGGACATATATATTTTGAATTTGCTTGGGAAAATCAGCTGATTGTTAGAAATTATCGTAAGGAAAAAAAAGAATTTTTTGGTGAAAATTAGACGATTTCGTAAAAGGATGAAATAAGACAAGTGGTATTAGTACTTTGCTAAGGGGCTAAACTGTGAAATTCACAACACGTTATTCAGCAATCTTTCCGTCGCGATATAACTTGATAGTGTAGATTTAGATCAGCTGGATTCAACAGATTTGACTATCGTTCATCATCCCAAAAAAATCATAAATCAGACTTTTTGCTCATTTTAAGAAGATAAGAAGCCCACCATTTAGTCCTTCTGTGTGTTAAGATTCATCTCTATACTCCAGCTTAAGGTTTTAGTCTCTTTGAAATCCACGTATTTGAATGAGAGAAGAAGTCTAAGAATCAAATTTTTTTGCGATTTTCACGTAAAATTTTTATAAATCTATCTTAGAATTAGCCTTGTTGATGCTGGGATATCTATGAATTACTGCAGCAGATGCGGATCAGCTAGGTACAATAGATTTGATTGGGACATATGATATTTGAATTTGCTTGGGAAAAATCAGCTGATTGTTAGAAATTATTATCAGGAAAAAAAAAAAAAGAATTTTTGGGGAAAATTAGACGATTTCGTAAAAGGCTGAAAATGGACAAGTGGTATTAGTACTTTGCTAAGGGCTAAACTGTGAAATTCACAACACGTTATTACCCATCTTTCCGTCGCGATTTAACTTGATAGTGTAGATTTAGATCAGCTGGATTCAACAGATTTGATTATCGTTCATCATCCCAAAAAAGTCATAAATCAGACGTTTTTTTCTCATTTTAAGAGATAACCACCTTTTAGTCCTTCTGTGTTTAGATGATGAGCAGTGGAAATAATAACGACCTCAAATTACTCAGCGAAAAGGAAGTAAGAAAAAAATGATAATACTTTTTAAAAGAATAAAAACAAACTTTGAAGAAGGAATTCGGTCATAAATATCAAAGTAAAGAATTTGTATAAGATACGAGAGACCTTATTCCTAATCTGAGCCACATTAAAGTAAAAAGAGTGGGGAAAAGTAGGAAAAACGTTGTCGGACGCCAAAACTTTTTTTTTTAATCCAAAGGCTATCTGCAAACATAAATCAAGTAAGGGGTGACTTAAAATCCAGAGTACCGGTGGCTTGTAGACTCCATTTACATATCGCTCCCTCCGTTCTCCGCGCTAAAGGACCGGAAGGGTCCAACAAAAATGTTAATAAAGTCGGAGAGAAATTAGTGGATAGGGAGGGTTGAAGATTTGTGGCTACGCTACAAGTGCTATTACAGCCAGCTTCAGATAAGCCCTTTAATTCCACGTATGGGGACACATATAAAAGTTCCATCTTTTCACAGTTTTAAATCCTTCTCATCTCGGATTACCGACGTAATATGGTTCAATAAATAATGTTTTAAACATTTATCTTAAGGTTATAATTTAAATTAATTTCTCTGGATTAAGATATAAAACGGATGTGGTTAAACTGAGATTGTCATCTTTCATTATCATCGGAGGTTTTCGGGAAGGAAAATTTCCATTGGGAGATTCTCTTCTGGGCAATTACCCTAAGCAGTCATGCCATGCTCAAGGGAGCTCCGCCCTCGAATATCGCGGAGGCCTTCGTATAATTTCCTGGCATGCTGTACCGAAACGACCTTATCACGTGATGGAAATCTTGAAAAATCGAGAATCCCAGACGCCCCCCTCTCGCTCTGATAATGCGAGAGATAGAAGAAAAAAAGGGATGAAGAAGGGAATCGGATAGAAAAATAAAGGATGTGGCACATGTAAGCTGGGATATTCATCGAATCTGAATAAAAATCATCGATTTCTTCTAAATTTTTTAAAACAAAAATTATTGACGATTTCTCCTTCTTTTTTCTTTATGTTTGGTGGAACTCTGATTTTTTGGTGGTTTTAGTGAACAGTCCAAACAATTCATCAAAAATTTTTATTACTGGCAATCGATTTCGGGACCACCGGTCCCCTCCTCAAGCCTGTCAATTCAAATTAGTTGTGTTACAATTGGTTTTTTTTTTGTTTATATATGTAGAGGGTTCTGAAAACCTTATAAAATATGTAAAAACAATGAATTCATAATGAATAATTTTTATTTTTATTTTTACATTAAAAACAAGATACAAAATATGTTACCAAGTATAAAAACACCAAAGAAATAATGGAAATAGCAATATAGTATAAAATAAATTGTTTAAACTGTAAACAAGATGGAAATGATGTATCATATATTGGAAAAACAATACAGTTCCTAAAAACTAGAATAGACCAACATAGAAGAACAGTTAACAAGAAAGAGACTGGATTACTAAGCATGCATTAGAAAGAAACCATAATTTTGATTTTGAAAACCCAATTATAGTGGATAAGGAACATAACCAAGATAAACTGTTATGGCTAGAAATATTACATAAAAAAAGAAAAAAAATAACTGTAACATACAAATAGATAATTATGGCATCAGTAATGCATATGAAAACTTAATACAAAAACACAAAAATTGAAAAAAAAAGAGTAAACAGTATCTAACAAAAGATATGTTGTTAAGTAATTGTTAAGTTTTTGTAAATGTTTAAAGTTTATTAAAGTTAAAAATAAAAAGGTTATACAGGTAGTCCACAATGTATCGTTATGTATGCATGCAAGTTAATTTCTAGTCAAAACATGTCAGTAATAAAATTCTAGTCGCCAAAAAAAATATTTAATTGTTGTATAAGGTAAATAATTTAAGTTTAGTTAAAATGTTTTATTTTTATAATTTATAGATTAACCAATTAAAATATTAACGTCAATGACGACACATGTTGAAAATGAGGATGTAGGTGAAATAGTATTTATAAACAAACAGAGCAATAATTTATAAAATTAGGAAAACATTAGAAGGTTGCACCCGGAATGGGAGTCTACCCTATTATTAAATTATTTTTATCACAATTTTTTAAGGTACACCTTTTTATATTTTTATATTTTATTTTTCATGTATATTTTAAAAAAAAACCATTGTAACACAACTAATTTGAATTGACAGGCTTGAGGAGGGGACCGGTGGTCCCGAAATCGATTGCCAGTAATAAAAATTTTTGATGAATTTTTGGACTGTTCACTAAAACCACCAAAATCAGAGTTCCACCAAAATAAGAAAAAAGAAGGAGAAATTTATGAAAAACTGAACATCAGAAAAGCAAGAATAAATACGTAGAAAACAAGAAATCCGACATACATATTCAACTAAAAATCACCTACTAGCACCAAATTATTACAACCCAACATGTTCTACACAAATTTTTGAAAGATGAGTACCGCAATTTGTATACAAATATAAAAATTTAGAAAAGCTTTACTTGAAATTAGCACTATTGTTGAATCAAATGATTTTCTTAAAAAATGCAAAAAGTATCATGTATTTCCGAACAAATATAACAAAGGAATAAAAATCATTAATATTCAACAATAGTGGTATACAAAATAAAGGGGAACAGTATATGTTAACTTATAAGCTAAAATGATGAATCTCAGTCTTAGAGACACATATATTGAAATTAATTATATCAACAAAACCATAAAGAAAAATAAAAATTGCATGCTCTCCAATTTGACAATTAATGGTATTTGCTTGTTTTAGTGCTTTACAACATAACTAAACAAAGAATTTAGCAAACAAAAAACAGATTAAAAAACAAATTTAATTGGTTACAAGAAAACAGTTAAAAGGATAATTTTGTACAAAAAAATTTAATCATTAATAAAACAACAGAGGAACTTCCGATATATGTCCAAGAAACATTGTCATTAGGACCAAAGTTTGCGATTCCATATCAATTTAAAAATATCCCTATACCAAACATTATTGCAGATATTGAGTATATGCTACAAAAGGTAACAAGAGAGGTCAGAGATGCAATTAGAGGTAAATTAATCAACAAATTACAAATTTCATTAATGTAAAAAGTAGTCATAAAACTACTAGTAGTTTCTTGCATAAAAATCCAGTTTATGACAAATACAATTTTTTATTAAAAAAACTAAAATATTTTAATGATAATACTAAATTAATTGTGCTTCAAACTGACAAAACGAAACAAATGGTAGTTTTCTATAAGAGGAATACATTAAACGAATAAGTGAAATGATCAACCAAGATACTAAAACATACAAAAGAGAAAAGTTGATCCTACAAAATCTTTACAAAACTGGAATAATAGTACAATAATTGAAATGTTTAAAAATAAACTAATCGATTTAAACAAAAAATAAATGTACAAATTATAAGGGATTAGTACCATACTTATATGGTACGTGGAAAATAAAAAAAAAAGTTCAGACCTGTTATAAGCACAATTAATTCGCCATTTACAACACTTCAAAACTAATAATATTAGAACCTCTAAAAAGCATCACCACCTGTATGATTATAACATCAAAAATTCGTTTGAAATTAAAAAGTTCTTAAAAAACAAAAAATGTCTAACTACCATGTGCTGATAAGTGTAGATATAGAATCTATGTTCACGTCAATACCCACAAAAAAGGTAGAAAACCTAATAAGTCAAAATGGGAAACCGTTCAAAACCATACCTCAATAGACAACATACATTTCTTGAAATACTACGTAAAATTATATATAACTCTTACTTTAAATTTAACAACCATCTATAAACAGCTTGACGGATGTCCGATGGGGCTGTTTATCAGCGGCGTTAGCTGATATCTATGTTAATGAAATCATTCATAAATTCCTAAATACCACAAAGTGCAGAGTACAATTTATTAAGAAATACGTAGACGACACGTTAGTCTCAATTCACAAAGAAGATGTCATATATTTTTAGATGAGCTAAACAATGTAACCAAAATATAAATTTACGATGGAAAAAGAAGTAATAACGGTATCCCATTCTTAGATTTATTAATCAAAGAGACAATAAAAATAATTTCATTATCAACACTTATCAAAAACCGGATTGCTCAGGCAGAGTATTAAATCGTTCAGCACATCCATTCCAACAAAAATAAACATAGTTAGTAACATGGTTAAAAAACGTTAGAATTAAGCGACCTCATGTTCCATAAAGAAAACTTAAAAAATGTATATGACCCATGCACATATAATTACCCCAAAAAATTACTAAACAGGATTATCAAAAAAGAAAGATAAAATTCTACAACAATATCCAAAAAGAGACAAAAGTAAATGAAGAAAGAAATTTTGTGGGGTTTATATATGTAGAGGGGTTAACTGAAAACCTTATAAAAATATGTAAAAACAATGATTCATAATGAATAATTTTTATTTTTATTTTTACATTAAAACAATACAAAATATGTTACCAAGTATAAAACACCAAAGAAATAATGGAAAATAGCAATATAGTATATAAAATAAATTGTTTAAACTGTAAACAAGATGGAATGATGTATATTGGAAAAACAATACAGTTCCTAAAAACTAGAATAGACCAACATAGAACAGTTAACAAGAAAGAAGACAAGACTGATTAGCTAAGCATGCATTAGAAAGAAACCATAATTTTGATTTTGAAAACCCAATTATAGTGGATAAGGAACATAACCAAGATAAACTGTTATGGCTAGAAAATATTACATAAAAGAAAAAATAACTGTAACATACAAAGATAATTATGGCATCAGTAATGCATATGAAAACTTAATACAAAAACACAAAAATTGAAAGAAAAGAGTAAACAGTATCTAACAAAAAGATATGTTGTTAAGTAATTGTTAAGTTTTTGTAAATGTTTAAAGTTTATTAAAGTTAAAAAATAAAAAAGGTTATACAGGTAGTCCACAATGTATCGTTATGTATGCATGCAAAGTTAATTTCTAGTCAAAACATGTCAGTAATAAATTCTAGTCGCCAAAAAATATTTAATTGTTGTATAAGGTAAAATTTAAGTTTAGTTAAAATGTTTTATTTTTATAATTTATAGATTAACCATTAAAATTAACGTCACAATGACGACACATGTTGAAAATGAGGATGTAGGTGAAATAGTATTTATAAACAAACAGAGCAATAATTTATAAAATTAGGAAAACATTAGAAGGTTGCACCCGGAATGGGAGTCTACCCTATTATTAAATTATTTTTTATCACAATTTTTTAAGGTACACCTTTTTATATTTTTATATTTATTTTTCATGTATATTTTAAAAAAACCAATTGTAACACAACTAATTTGAATTGACAGGCTTGAGGAGGGGACCGGTGGTCCCGAAATCGATTGCCAGTAATAAAATTTGATGAATTGTTTGGACTGTTCACTAAAACCACCAAAAAATCAGAGTTCCACCAAACATAAAGAAAAAGAAGGAAAATTTATGAAAACTGAACATCAGAAGAAGAAGCAAGAATAAATACGTAGAAAACAAGAAAATCCGACATACATATTCAACTAAAATCACCTACTAGCACCAAATTATTACAACCCACATGTTCTACAAATTTTTGAAAGATGAGTACCGCAATTTGTATACAAATATAAAAATTAGAAAAGCTTTACTTGAATTAGCACTATTGTTGAATCAAATGATTTTTCTTAAAAAATGCAAAAAGTATCATGTATTTCCGAACAAATATAACAAAGGAATAAAAATCAGTTAATATTCAACAATAGTGGTATACAAAATAAAGGGGAACAGTATATGTTAACTTATAAGCTAAAAATGAGAATCTCAGTCTTAGAGACACATATTGAAATTAATTATATCAACAAAACCATAAAGAAAATAAAATTGCATGCTCTCCAAATTTGACAAATTAATGGTATTTGCTTGTTTTAGTGCTTTACAACATAACTATAACAAAGAATTTAGCAAACAAAAAACAGATTAAAAAACAAATTTAATTGGTTACAAGAAAAACAGTATAAAAATAATTTGTACAAAAATTTAATCATTAATAAAACAACAGAGGAACTTCCGATATATGTCCAAGAAACATTGTCATTAGGACCAAAGTTTGCGATTCCATATCAATTTAAAAAATATCCCTATACCAAACATTATTGCAGATATTGAGTATATGCTACAAAGGTAACAAGAGGGTCAGATGCAATTAGAGGTAAATCAACAAAATTACAAATTTCATTAATTAAAAGTAGTCATAAAACTAGTAGTTTCTTGCATAAAATCCAGTTTATGACAAATACAATTTTTTATTAAAAAAACTAAAAATATTTTAATGATAATACTAAATTAATTGTGCTTCAAACTGACAAAACGAAACAAATGGTAGTTTTCTATAAAGAGGAATACATTAAACGAATAAGTGAAATGATCAACCAAGATACTAAAACATACAAAATAGAAAAAGTTGATCCTACAAAATCTTTACAAAACTGGAATAATAGTACAATAATTGAAATGTTTAAAAATAAACTAATCGATTTTAAAACAAAAATAAATGTACAAATTATAAGGGATTAGTACCATCTTATATGGTACGTGGAAAATAAAAAAAGAAAAGTCAGACCTGTTATAAGCACAATAATTCGCCATTTTTACAACACTTCAAAACTAATAATATTAGAAACCTCTAAAAAGCATCACCAACCTGTATGATTATAACATCAAAAATTCGTTTGAAATTAAAAGTTCTTAAAAAACAAAAAATGTCTAACTTAAAAAACAAAAAATGTCTAACTAACCATGTGCTGATAAGTAGATATAGAATCTATGTTCACGTCAATACCCACAAAAAAGGTAGAAAACCTAATAAGTCAAAATGGGAAACCGTTCAAAACCATACCTCAATAGACAAACATACATTTCTTGAAATACTACGTAAAATTATATATAACTCTTACTTTAAATTTAACAACACCATCTATAAACAGCTTGACGGATGTCCGATGGGAGGCTGTTTATCAGCGGCGTTAGCTGATATCTATGTTAATGAAATCATTCATAAATTCCTAAATACCACAAAGTGCAGAGTACAATTTATTAAGAAATACGTAGACGACACGTTAGTCTCAATTCACAAAGAAGATGTCAATATTATTTTAGATGAGCTAAACAATGTAGACCAAAATAAAATTTACGATGGAAAAAGAAGTAAATAACGGTATCCCATTCTTAGATTTATTAATCACAAGAGACAATAAAAATAATTTCATTATCAACACTTATCAAAAACCGGATTGCTCAGGCAGAGTATTAAATTATCGTTCAGCACATCCATTCCAACAAAAAATAACATAGTTAGTAACATGGTTAAAAAAACGTTAGAATTAAGCGACCTCATGTTCCATAAAGAAAAACTAAAAAATGTATATGACACCCTATGCACATATAATTACCCCAAAAAATTACTAAAACAGGATTATCAAAAAAAAAGATAAAATTCTACAACAATATCCAAAAAGAGACAAAGTAAATGAAGAAAGAAATTTTGTGGGGTTTATATATGTAGAGGGGTTAACTGAAAACCTTATAAAAATATGTAAAAACAATGAATTCATAATGAATAATTTTTATTTTTTTTTTACATTAAAAACAAGATACAAAATATGTTACCAAGTATAAAAGACACCAAAGAAATAATGGAAAATAGCAATAGTATATAAAATAAATTGTTTAAACTGTAAACAAGATGGAAATGATGTATCATATATTGGAAAAACAATACAGTTCCTAAAACTAGAATAGACCAACATAGAAGAACAGTTAACAAGAAAGAAGACAAGACTGGATTAGCTAAGCATGCATTAGAAAGAACCATAATTTTGATTTTGAAAACCCAATTATAGTGGATAAGGAACATAACCAAGATAAACTGTTATGGCTAGAAAAATATTACATAAAAAAAGAAAAAATAACTGTAACATACAAATAGATAATTATGGCATCAGTAATGCATATGAAAACTTAATACAAAAACACAAAAATTGAAAGAAAAAGAGTAAACAGTATCTAACAAAAAGATATGTTGTTAAGTAATTGTTAAGTTTTTGTAAATGTTTAAAGTTATTAAAGTTAAAAATAAAAAAGGTTATACAGGTAGTCCACAATGTATCGTATGTATGCATGCAAAGTTAATTTCTAGTCAAATGTCAGTAATAAAATTCTAGTCGCCAAAAAATATTTAATTGTTGTATAAGGTAAATAATTTAAGTTTAGTTAAAATGTTTTATTTTATAATTTATAGATTAACCAATTAAAAATATTAACGTCACAATGACGACACATGTTGAAAATGAGGATGTAGGTGAAATAGTATTTAAAACAAACAGATAATATTTATAAAATTAGGAAAAACATTAGAAGGTTGCACCCGGAATGAGTCTACCCTATTATTAAATTATTTTTTATCACAATTTTTTAAGGTACACCTTTTTATATTTTTATATTTTATTTTTCATGTATATTTTAAAAAAAACCAATTGTAACACAACTAATTTGAATTGACAGGCTTGAGGAGGGGACCGGTGGTCCCGAAATCGATTGCCAGTAATAAAAATTTTTGATGAATTGTTTGGACTGTTCACTAAAACCACCAAAAAATTATTGACGATTTTAATGTTTATTGCGTCTGTATTCCGCAAGATTTTTGATTTTCCGATCAAATAATAAACCATAATAGGAAGAAAGGATAACGGGTATCTCACGACGCGTTTCGGCTTAAAAAGCCTCGTCAGGTGAGCTATTCCCTCTATCACAATCATTTGAGGCGCTCCGGGTACGAAGGGCGAACTCGACATCGGACAAATTTTTTTTTTTCATTTTCAGATTCAAGACCTTTTGAAGAATACACCCATGTAATTAGGTAGATTTCTTTTCTTCAAAAATCTACCTATTGTAATGTACCAAGTATCGCAGATTCAAAAAATTTTCTATACGTTTTTCGTTTCATACCTCCTGGACCCCAAAACCATCCTCAGTTGAAAAGTTTATATATATATATATATATATAGCACGATAACTGAGCAATTTTAATGTGAGGGTGACGATATCCGGTATTTAGAGCTTTTATCTCAATAGCTCGGACGAGTTCGTTAATGGCTGAAATCGACCAGCGATTCACCTACTTTACTTAGGGCTTAAAAGACAAAATTGGCATTTTCTATTGAAATCCTAGTCCTTTTGCAAAAAAAAAACTTTAAGACCTCTGCGAGGGCGTGTAAAAATTAATTAAAGCAGTTTGGACGAGCCAGGCGCAAAATATTGAACTAGCTAAACTTTAAAAAAATTTGAATTTATACCGGAAATTATTAAATATTTTATTAATAAAATTATCAGATGTTTTCTAGGGGCTCAGTGGCGCAATTTTTCTTATATCATCATTTTTATAACATAATTATATATTTTGTATTTATCGTTTTTTGTATCAGGAGTAGGTCTTGACGGAAAAATTAAATAGATTTTGCTCAGATTCCTTTCGAAATTAAATGCCTATGCAAGTACGTCGATGATCTTTTCCTAATTCTGCCTGAAGACAAAATAGATCTAGTGTTAAATATTTTCAACTCCTACCATCCTAAACTTCAGTTTACGTGGAAAAAGATCCAAGTATGTTGCCGTTCTTAGACATAAAGATAACTAGAAGGGAGGACAATACCTTGCAGACTGAATGGTACACCAAAGCTATGAACAGTGGGAGATATTTCGATTTTAAATCATCTCACTCTTTCTCTCTGAAATTAACTGCGCAAACAACCTTATCAGGAGGGTGCTTTCTGTTAGCAGTGGGGAGGTGATAGAAAATGCTAAAAGACAATCACCGACATACTGCTACTAAATCACTATCCTAAGGGCTTGATTTTAAATTTAATTGCATCATATAAATGGGATCCCAACCAAAATGTTTCAATTAATAGCCAAAACGTTCCTACTCTTAATGACAATTATTTTTATAACTCGATCACATTTGTACCTGAAATTTCAAACAAATTGAAGTTCCTATTTCGAAATAAGTTACCTGGCGCACGAATTACCTTTAATATAATAATAAGTTATCATGGATGCACACTAAGTTAAAAGATCAAGAACAAAATTGAATGCATCAGGTTTAGTGTATAAGGTGACCTGTGAAGGCAAAATCAAGACCAAAATGGGCCATGCAAGACTACGTACGTTGGGGAGACTATTCAAAAGCTGAAAAACGAATGTACCAACACGACTTAGATTGTAGAAACTCAAATAGAAATGGCACTGGGCTCTCACAGCATGCAAACGAATGGGACATAAATTTAATCTGTTAGAACCGAAAATTATGTGCAGGGAAGAAAATATGAGACGCAGAAGGTTCAAAGAAAAAATGTATATATATCTGGAAAATCATGCTTGCAACAGACAAACTGATTTATTAGGTTTCAAACACGATTTACCATGGGCTGTTAAATTTAAATTAAGGCGGGAATTAGTCTGTGATAGTTGTTTTTATAGTCTTATATTTGTTTCAATTTATTTTTCGTTACCAATTTAAATGCCACCATATTGTCAAATTACCTGTATTTATTTTATTTTATATTATACTAACGACCTGTGATAGAATGTTTTATAGAATTTTAATAGTTTTAAATTTTCTTATTAAGAGCTATCTAGTCATCACCTTTTTTCAAATTAATCCGTCCGACCATGTGGGTCGAAATTCAAAACACGTTTAATTTATTTTATTCTTTTTTAATATTTGTTTAACTTCTTTTAAAAACCAGATTAAGGTAGGTGAACAGCGTTCAAAATTAAATTAATAAAAAATTGCTAATTTGTCTGTAACTTGCAGATCCTGATGATGAATATATATTATTCGAAAGCTCGATCAAATCTATTTAATTTTTTCCGTCAAGACCATACTCCTGATACAAAAACGATAATTATAATAGTGGTCGATAAAAAAAAAAATCTAATTATATATTTTGTGTTTATACATTTAATTTTAATTATGAAAAGAAATCTACCTTTTAGTCCCTGCTACCGCAGGGTCATTATTTTTATATTGAGTTTGCCCTTTTTTCCCCTTTAAAAAACGTAAAAACCGATATGCGGCAAAGCTCTAACGTGATATCCGAGCGGGTACGAAGGGCGAACTCGTATCCTAGTCTACTACCCCCACTCCTTTTCCGGGAGCCCCACTCCTCTTGGAACAGCTCACCGCCACGAATAAAATATATTATACATTTTGTGAATTAATAATCGTAAAAATATTCGAAAATTTTAAAAAACCCTTTCCTCTATGATTCTATAAAATCTAAAATCTCGCCACGAAAATTCCAGAGAGTGACTTTTCTGTCGAGTTCGCCCTTAACAGAAAACTTTAAAATGCGAATATCTCGAAACTACGTTGTCGAGTTCGCCCTTCGAACCCGGAGCCCTCATTTTTATCTTTTTACTGTGAACCTATCTCCGAGAGCTTTAGATACAGCGGGAAGCTGGAAACAAACCGTCTACCGAAAGCTCACCCCGCGCCGCCACCGTTCTCCAAGAGATTTAAGAGAGGGAATAGCTCACCTGACGAGGCTTTTTAAGCCGAAACGCGTCGTGAGATACCCGTTATCACAGTCATTTCTTCCTCTACTATTGGTTAATTATTTAATCGAAAAATTATTGACACAAAATAATATAATTCAATCATATATCCACGAATTTACACAGAAACAGGAATTTCCATGCCTTCCTTTATCGGGTTATCGTTGATGTATACGTTCCTTGCCAGAAATCCTCCCATGAATCTCGACATCATGAGAAAGGGTGGAAATTGACAGATCCTCCTCTAATTTCCATGCATAACCTACAACATCCTGATCCACAAATGGAAATTAGTCATTAATAACCTAAAATTTTACATTTCTTTTGGTTTCTTCACTAATGGCTTTTTTTGCCCGTTAGCGAAGCACTTTAGCCTTCCACCACTTATGAGTAAATGTGAGAGGTTCGGGAGCATTTCGGGCGTTGGAAGGGTGGCTATTGCGTATGAATGTGTGTCTGGGGGTGAGGGAGCCAGAAGGAAGAAGGGGCGCGATTAATGGCGCATTAGTGCTTTCTCTGCGGCGAGATCGTAAGCAACCCCGCTAGTCATAGTGGAAAAGGAAGCCCTTTTAAAAACCACTCTCCTTCAAGAATTCACCAAAACACTGAAGACTTAAATCTAAAATAAAAATAAATAAAATCAACCTAAAACGTTGAAGTTTAAAAAAAAAATACGTTCAGTTTATGAAGGAAAAAATTAAATTACCGTCTGAGCTCAACGCCCGAAGCTAAAATTAATTCAAGTCACGGATGGAGCATAATATAAATTATACAACGAAGGGAAAATGGAATCATATTAGTCTGATTGGGAGATTACTGTAGTTTTATAAGTTAAAAATAATGCATTTTTTAAAAAAGCATATCACGTTTACTTTTGGTAGATTTTTACTCATCAGAATAATGAAACAATTGCGTATAAAACCAAAATTAAATGCCAATTCCTCCAATTTATTAATTTAGGAACGTAGCAAAGACTACCGCTCCACCGGCGAGACATGATTTTCAGTCGTCTGTATCTCGGCTACCTTTTGACCTGGGAACTTCAAATTTTGCGTTGACCCTCTTCGTTATAGTAAAAGGAAGTCTTGAAAATTTCAAGTCTATATGTTCACTGGTGCAGAGATATACAACTTTAAAAACTTGGTTTTCTTCCGTGTCTTTCGTCGAATTTAAAACTTTTTTATAAAACGACGATTTAAAACTGTTTTACTGAAAAAAACGACGATTTAAAACTGTTTTGCTGACAAAACGACGATTTAAAAACTGTTTTGCTGACAAAACGACGATTTAAAAACTGTTTTGCTGACAAAACGACGATTTAAAAACTGTTATACTGAAAAAAACGACGATTTAAAAACTGTTTTGCTGACAAATCGACGAGTTAAAATCTGTTTTGCTGGCAAATCGACGATTTAAAAACTGTTTTGCTGACTAATCGACGATTTAAAAACTGTTTTGCTGACAAAAACGACGATTTAAAAACTGGTTTGCTGACATATCGACGATTTAAAAACTGTTTTGCTGACAAAACGACGATTTAAAAACTGTTTTGCTGACAAAACGACGATTTAAATACTGTTTTGCTGACAAAACGACGATTTAAATACAGTTTTGCTGACAACACGACGATTTAAATACTGTTTTGCTGACAAAACGACGATTTAAAAACTGTTTTGCTGACAAATCGACGATTTAAAAACTGTTTGCTGACAAAACGACGATTTAAATACAGTTTTGCTGACAACACGACGATTTAAATACTGTTTTGCTGACAAAACGACGATTTAAAAAACTGTTTTGCTGACAAAATGACGAATTAAAAACTGTTGACCCTCTTCGTATAGTAAAGGAAGTCTTGAAAATTTCAAGTCTATATGTTCACTGGTGCAAGAGATATACAACTTTGAAAATTTCCCGTGTCTTTCGTCAGTCTGGCCATACTAACGGGCATAGACCTTCGGCAATTTTTTGTGACGGAATGAGCGCTGTGTATTGTATTCATAAGATATAAAAACCACACAGAAGAACAGTAGAATAAACTTGCCAACAAAGTCGGGGTGTCAAAAGAGTTGAATGCTGCCACCAATGAATTTTTTAATGTTATAATTTTTAAGTATTTTTGTCTTCATACTATAAAAGATAATGGTTTTAAGGGAATGAATTATTTAAATGTCAGCTTTATAGTGTAATTATTATTCGAAGGAGATTATAATACTGAAATAAGTAATGAAAGGGGTGCGGTATCTCCTTCGTAACAGCCTTCTTAAAGAAAATATTTTCAATCGTGGCTGCAGCCTCAGGTTCAATTTATTTAATCTTGGCGAGCTGGTTAAAGCGTAAGGGTGGTTATGAGATGGAGTCGGGGGGGTTTGTCGGATCGGGTGCCGGGTCGGACGGGGGTGAAACGCGCACTATCTGAAACCCTCAAGGGAGAAAGCCTCCCTTCGGCCTAACCCCACTCCACAAACACGATATGAAATATTACTCGGTCGCAACTCGCTCGAATCCATAATCGAATTTTCTGAGCAGCCTGGGAGATGAGAACCGGAAGGCACATGATCCCCTTGGATATAAGAACAATGTACTTTCGACAGGTTTAAGTGATAAGTGAAACCCCATTTTTTATTCGATGGGGTCTTCTCGATGATTTAAAAAATACCGAATTTTCAACCCCCTTTCGTATTTCCGTTACTGTAAATCATGTTAAACGCCAACAATAAGTTCTAACCCTCTCAACGGAAAATTT
The DNA here is from genome assembly GCA_014119065.1 of Orius insidiosus. Taxonomy (NCBI): domain Eukaryota; kingdom Metazoa; phylum Arthropoda; class Insecta; order Hemiptera; family Anthocoridae; genus Orius; species Orius insidiosus. The sequence continues at coordinate 23,766 of JACGAQ010003597.1, forward strand.
TTTAAGCGGGAGTGGTTTAAGGTGGTATTGTCAAACGTTTTTGAAGATAACAAAGATACAATGCACAAATCTTCTAATATTTTCCCCAGTTCCAATTATTTTATGACCAACTTTATTGCAGCTGATCTGAAGTCGCTCTTCAGCCATCCGTGCCACTATATGTCTTCTACTTAATAAAACTGTATTGCTGACACAACGACTATTTAAATCTATTTATCAGGCAATATGACGGTCTAAGACTGTTTAGCAGACAATGTGAACATCAATAACTGTTTTGCTGATAAAACGAAAATTTAAAAAACTGTTTAGCTGGTAATACGACTGCTTTGCAGACATTGACCATCAAACAACTGTTTTACTGACAAAATGACGATTTAAAACTGTTTGCTGACAAAACGACGATTTAAAAACTGTTTTGCTGACAAAACGACGATTCAAAACTGTTTTGCTGACAAAACGACGATTTAAATACTGTTTTGCTGACAATACGACGAATTAAAACTGTTTTGCTGCCAAAACGTCGATTTAAAAACTGTTTTGCTGACAAATGGACGATTTAAAAACTGTTTTTTTCTGACAAAAGACGATTTAAAAAGTGTTTTGCCGACAAAACGACGATTTAAAAACTGTTTTGCTGACAAAACTACGATTTAAAACTGTTTTGCTGACAAAAGGACGATTTAAAAAGTGTTTTGCTGACAATACACGATTTAAAAACTGTTTTGCTGACAAAACCACGATTTAAAAACTGTTTTGCTGTCAATACGACGGTCAATGACTGCTTTGCAGACAATTTGACCATCAAACAACTGTTTTACTGACGAAACGACGATTTAAAAACTGTTTTTGCTGACAAAACGAAGATTTGAAAACTGTTTAGCTGGCAATACGACGGTCAAACGACTGCTTTGCAGACAATTTAACCTCAAACAACTGTTTTGCTGACATAATGCGATTTAAAAACTGTTTAGCTGGCAATACGACGGTCAAACGACTGCTTTGCAGGCAATTTGACCATCAAAGAACTGTTTTGCTGACAAAATGACGATTTAAAAACTGTTTTACTGACAAAACGACGATTTAAAAACTGATTTGCTGACAAACGACGATTTAAAAACTGTTTTGCTGACAAAACGAAGATTTAAAAACTTTTGCTTAAAAACGTTTAAAACTGTTTAGCTGGCAATACGACGGTCAAACGACTGCTTTGCAGGCAATTTGACCATCAAAGAACTGTTTTGCTGACAAAATGACGATTTAAAACTGTTTTACTGACAAACGACGATTTAAAAACTGATTTGCTGACAAAACGACGATTTAAAACTGTTTTGCTGACAAAACGAAGATTTAAAAACTGTTTTGCTTACAACCAACGATTTAAAAACTGTTTAGCTGGCAATACGACGGTCAAACGACTGCTTTGCAGACAATTTGACCATCCAACAACTGTTTTGCTGACAAAATGGCGATTTAAAAACTGTTTTGCTGACAAAACGACGATTTAAAACTGTTTTGCTGACAAAACGACGATTTAAAAACTGTTTTGCTGACAATACGACGATTTAAAAACTGTTTTGCTGACAAAACAAAGATTTAAAAACTGTTTTGCTGTCAATGCGACGGTCAAACGACTGCTTAGCAGACAATGTGACCTTCTATATACTGTTTAGCCATGAAGTTCCATTCATTGCAGCGATTTTCTGCTTAAAAATGATGAACCAGATTTTCTAAAATTTAGCAAATTATTACTGTTCCACGACTCTCCATGCGACATCCAAGGAGAATGGTTTACGACGGTAACTTGTTTTTAAGGAAGATAAAAAAATAGGATAAATACAGCGTAATCCCCATGGAATGGGCAGAAAGTCGAAGTGAGATATATTGCGTGGGAATGGCTCGAGGATAAGGGCTTAATTGAAACAAAGAGCTTGATACACTTCGACTTAGAAAACACCTGTGTTCACTTTTTAAAAAATACAGATGCCTTATTTTTATTTTATCAAAATTTTTAGTCAGGGAACGGTTCTTCTTCTTCGGGGAAATATTCACTCGATATGTAAATACTCCAGAAAAAGGACCATATGCACGCAAATAAAAGGAATCAAAAATGCATATGTTCTCCATATAAGACTTGGTCGAAAAACAGTTTTGTTCCTGCAAGAGCTAAAGATGCCATATTCAACATGAAGACAAGTCCAAAAACTGTACTCGTAGTTTTTCCGGTGACTCTTGAAATAGAAATCTGAAGAAGAAACAGTAGCTAGAATTCGCCAGCGCTCCGAAACAATCTGAGGTAAAGTGAAGCATATACGACCGGATTGGGCCTTCAAGATACATCAAACGAGCATCAATTGATAATTAGTTTTAAAAACAAAAATGCAATATAGGCCTCCACTTTTCATCTCGTTTTTCGAAATTTTGACCGTCTGATTTTGAAGAGATAATTCAACATGGTAGATCCCCTGTTTAATTTTATACACGCTGTCAAAATCATCAGTGACGTTTTGTTCATAAGTATCGTTTTTGTTGTAAAATTTGCATTTTTGAACGACATGAGCGGAGACGAAATAATAACTCGCGTGATTTTCGTCATTTCCGATACTTTCTGTAACATCGATGGGTCCTGTTCGGAGTTCCGGATGGCTTTAAACTCTTCAATTATGTAGCTGACAGTTTGTTTTTCGACAACGTAAATTCGATTGTTTCGTTATTTTTCCGTCATCGACGACGAGCTCTTTTGTTCTTCCAGTTTCGTGAAAGTCTTGATGTAGTTGAAATTCATAAGGGAGAACATTTAGACTGAAATCTGAAGAATAAGTTCTAAAGGACGGTCCTACTGTTGAAAATTCGAATTTGAGAGCGATGTGGGCCTGGGATATAAGGAGATATGTTAAAAAGATTAGCTGTGTACCTATGACGATCACAAAGGCGATGATAAGCGAAAATAACCGCATAGAAATAAGAAAATGTCGGTTTTAAAAATTTTAAGGATTACAGGAAGAACTAGAAATTCGACAACCGGGTAAAAAATTATTTCGAGGCGATGTAGTAGGCAATGAAGCTTAAATTGTCGATG